>DF358993.1:73453-84095 GCA_000787875.1 Solanum virginianum | reverse complement strand
GGATGATATTGTACACTCATGTCATAGTCTTTAAGGAGTTTCAACCATATCCTTTGCCTCAAGTTAAGATCCCTTTGAATGAACAAATAGAAGAAACTCTTGTGGTCGGTGAAAACATTAACACACACTCCATATAAATAGTGTCTCCAAATCTTTAATCTAAACAACACCGCCACTAACTCAAGATCATGAGTCAGTTAATTATGTTTGTGAACCCTTAATAGCCTTGATGCATAAGCTATTAACTTACCATGTTGCTTAAGTATACAACCCAACCCAATCCGAGAAGCATCACAATACACCAGAAACCTATCTAAGCCATTTCGTAAAGTTAAAATAACAGCTGATGTAAGTCGATCTTGCAAAGTCTGATAACTCTTCTCACACTCATCTGGCCATACAAACTTGGCCTTTTATTGAGTCAACTTGGTTAATAGAGATACGGTAGATAAGAACCCTTCAACAAACCTTCTATAATAACTAGCCAACCCAAGAAAAGCTTGAATATCCGAAGGTATCAATTGTTTAGGCGAATTTTTCACAGCCTCCATCTTCTTCGGGTTAACCTTAATACCATCAGTGGATACCACATGACCAAGAAAAGCTACCTCATCGAACCAAAACTCACATTTTCTAAACTTAGCATACAACTTCTTCTCCCTCAATGTCTGAAGAACCAACCTCAAATGATCCGTATGCTCTCACTCACTTAGGGAATAAATAAGGATATCATCGATGAAGACAACCACAAAACTGTCCAGGAATGGCTTGAACACCAGATTCATAAGATCCACAAACACGACCGGAGAATTAGTTAACCCAAACGACATCACCAAAAATTTAAAATACCTAAACTAGTCTGAAAACCCATCTTGGGAATATCACACTTCCTAACCTTCAATTGATGATAACTGGAATAGAGGTCAATCTTTGACAAATGGGTAGCCCCTTGAAGTTGGTCAAACAAGTTGTCAATTCTTGGCAACAAATACTTATTCTTGATGGTTACCTTATTCAATATCCTATAATCAATGAACATCAAAAGAGATCCATCTTTCTTTTTCACAAATAACGCCGGAGAACCCCATGGAGATCTACTTGGCCTAATAAAGCCTTTCTCCAACAAATCCTTGAATTCTTTCAACTCAGCCGATACCATCCGATAAGGAGGAATAGAGATAGGGTGATAAGGAGGAATAAAGATAGGTTGAGTATGCAACATAAGATCTATGCCAAAGTCTACTTCCCTTTTAGGATGAATACCCAGCAAGTGTTTGGGAAACACACTCAAAAACTCTTTCACCACAGCGATTGACTCAAGAGTAGGTAACTCAGACTCCACATCTTTGACCCTTGCAATATGATAGATTCACCCCTTCAAGATCATCTTTCAGGCCTCAAGGTAGGAAATAAACCAACCTTTAATAGTGGAGTCACTGTGTTTCCTTTCAAGAATGGGCTCATCCGAAAATTGGAACTTGACTTTCTGGGTTCCACAATCTATGTAGGCATGTATAACATGTAACAAATCCATCTCTAAAATTACATCAAAATCAAACATCTCAAGTTCCACAAGATCACACAAGAATACTTTATGCAAAACAGAGATAGGGCAACCCGATAAACTCTATGAATAACAACAAATTCACCCACGAGAGTATAGACTGGAAAAAGATCCCTCAAGATTTTAGGTCTCAAATCAAACTTAACAACCAATAGAGGAGTCAAAAAGATATATTTTGTACCTGAATCAAGCAAAGTATAAGCATCAAAATCAAAGACTTTTAACATACTAGTCACAATATCCAGAGCCTCCTCAACTTCCTAGCGAGCATGCAAAGCATAAAACCTATTGTTTCTTGGGGCAACACCTTGGAGAGCTCTTTTCTAGCCTAGACCATCTCGATCCACTTGAAATTGATGCTTCTGAGAAACCTTAGAATAATCAGCAACCTTGTGGCTCTTATCACCACACCCAAAGGATGTACCCAACTCCTTCCAATAAGTACCACACCCAAAGCATGCACCCAACTCCTTCCAATAAGTACCCAAGTTATTCTTCCCACACTTGTCGCATTAGGGAAATAATGGCCCACCACCAACCGGTGCCTTAGGAGAAGGCACCTTATCATTAGCAACCTAAGCATTAGAACCTTGGCCCTGTTATAACCACTACCCTTGGAGTTGGAGAACCACCATCATAATAGTCTCTCTTAGGATCATGCACTCTCTTCTCCTTGAGCTTTTCTTCTTTAATCTGTTTAGTGTATACCATGAGGCTGGAGATGTCCATATCTTGAATAAGCATAGCTGTATGATATTCTCTCATAACCAAGTCAGAGATCCCAGAAATAAATTTGTGCATTCTTGCACGGGGGTCAGCCACAAGCATAGGAGCATACTTAGAGAGCTATATGAAATTGAGGGCATAGTTCCTCACACTCATACCACCTTTTTTGAGGTTGATAAACCTTTTTATCTTAGCTTTCCTAAGTTCAAGTTGGAAGAAACGATCCATAAATGCAAACTTGAACTCTTCCAATTAATAGCATTACCACAAACCCTCTCCATCAACCATTGAGTGTATGACACTTAAGCTATAACTTTCAACTGATAAGTAGCCAACTCAGGTTTCTCCTCAGAAATGACTCCTATAATAGTCAACAACTTAGTGAGCTCAATAATGAGCTTTTGAGCATCTTTATCAGGCTTTGACCTATAGAACTCTGGAGGATTCATCTGGGGGAAATCTCTCACCCTAGAAGCCAGAGTGGGATTTCGAGGAAGATCAACCTACCTAGTCTAAGTTGTCACTACCTGGGCAAGCATAGCCTAGGCTGTATGAAATTTCCTATTAGAGATAGGCTCTTCTATAGGCCCTTGTGAAGCTTGGCCTTCATTAGTCGGGGCCAGTATTAGTAGCGGAGCTCTTTGTGGAGGCATCTTCTATAATGTATCAAGGATACCATCAGGATAAGAAAACTAAATATATGGTCCAAAGTACGACATGAGACATGAAGAAGTAAGATAATTCCTAGAACAGCATCATAGCCTCCCACTCATAGGCATGGTGTACTTCACACCCATTAATAACACTCTACTCGACGATATGTTGGACTCTGAGGATCATTTACAAATGTAGTGCTCTGATACCAAGCTTGTCACCACCAAGACCTAGGGTCTAGGAGTGACATGGCGAATGGGAACCCAACAGTCTCCAAACAAGTATCATAGTATCCACATTCACATTATCTGTTCGGAAGTCCATATAAATAGTAAACACATAGTTTTGAGGGATAGGAAAGTAAGACTCAAGCTATGGGGATGTCATAGGGATAGAGGGTAACATGGATCCACATAACACGTAGCACATAAAGACTAAGAGATAGGTAATTAGGACTCACTCTATAGGGGAAATTTGGCACTTAGGATCTTTCACATGATAACATAAAAGAATATCCCAATACCCATAGCAAATCCACATAATGATATCCAATAGGTAGATATATCCATAAAAATAATCTCTGAATAAAATGCTTAACATATAAACATAAAGAGTCTACAAAATGTCCAATAATGCCTCTAGTCATAAGATAGAATGGGGGCCAAGACATGCCTCGAGCTTACTCTCAAAGTTAATAACATAAATAAAAGCACCATAGGTAGATGGATAGTGGTTTTATCCTTGGAAGATAGGACTCACCACAACAAGTATCTCAAGATCCAAGCTAGCCATTATACGGTGGATGAAGGTAGTTCTCGGTTCCTACATAGTTAGATCATATAGGTAAAAATATACATTAGTACATTTGAATGTACTAAGTATACAGGCATGCAATGCATATGACTCATCAAACCTGCATTCAATGTTAGATGGCAAGGGCACATCAAAAAGAAAGAGTTACATATATCAAGAGTAGTAATATTAAAATATGCCATGAAATCCATGATGCATGAAATGCCATAGTGCTCATATATAGTGGGGATGGACTATAACCAACAAATAAAATTCATGCAAGCTGTTACATGAATTAGTCCGATAAAGACCTCCTATCAGTAGGAGAAGATTACTTGCCAAGGGTAATCTACATCACATCTTACGACCCAGTCATTTTGGTGGATGGACACCTTCTTTACAACCTAGTCATTTCAGAAGGCTTTCCAATATCATATCATATCATATCAATGTGTAACCATTTCTTGTCACCTAGTCATTTTGGTAATGGCTACCATATGCCTATATTAGCACATAGTTCGAGAAAAGGGAGAGGACCCTTGAAGATAGCCCTTATGCCCCTAATCTATCGGTGCTAAGTCAAATATCCCATGAGAATACTTATACATATACATGCTTTCAGAAGAGGCAATAGTCATTTCAAATCATTTCAATGCACTTTTAGTCTTAAAAGCCAAACTTTCTTCATAATCGTTCATATTGGGCTAAAAACCCATATCACAATTTAATCCATACTTGTCATGCATAAGACTAGCTTATGCACCTAACAATATGGTGTAAGCACCAAATATACTCAAAGAGTTAATAACAATAGACCTTTATGTGATCACATTCTTGCATAACTATAATCTTATCAAAATCATATACAAAATCATAATTGGGCTTAACCAACTTCATAAATTTCATAAAATCCAATACTCATGAATGCATATGCCATGAATAATGTGAGAATAACATGCATAACTGACAATAATCTTCAAAACCCATAATTGAAGTAAGCGAAAATTCCATAAATCAAGTGTAAAGATAGTTTTAGTCTTCTTGGTTGAAAGGGGCCAAGAATAAATCCCATATAACTTAGCTAATAGATAAGACTCAAGTAGAAACTTGGTGAAGAAAGAGCCTTCCCTTGATTCCCAAGCTTAGGGTTCACAAGAGTTCTTAGGCAAGCATTCAGTATAATTCTAAGTATAAGAGTGAATTTGAATGAGAGAAATAAAGTATTGGTCATTTGAATATCTTTAGGTAGCATAGAAAGTCACAAAAGATCCTCAGGAGAAACCATAATTATGAAAGCTCCATTAATGAAATGAGTAGAAAAATGTTGCCAGGGTCCGTATAGAGGGGTATACGGCTCGTGATAAAGTATACCATCCATATACTTGCTCCGTAATCCAACACTTTGAAAAATTTCCACTAATGAAGGTCCAAGACAGTAATCCCATACTTATAAAAATTCAATGTAGGCATCTATACAGATGGCTTCATGGTCCGTACCAAGGTATTGGAGTATATGCCTCCTCCGTACCACTTCAATTAGAAACATTCTTCATGATAACATTCTAAGATAGTGATGCAACACTTAGAAATTTTTTACTCTGGCACCTATATGGAAGGACCTCACAGACTGTGAAGGACCATATGGTTCGCGAGATGGTTCGTGTGAAATGTGTTGGCTAAAAAATATGGATTTTCAAGACCAAGGCTACCATGCGATCCACAACAGGGACCGTGTGGGGTTTATGTGTGATATGCCTTGGTCTCGGACTTCCAAATCAAGGCTAAAAATTTTGACACAAGGACAAGGGCCACTTCAAGGAGCCTCCACATAGTCTGTATAGCTTCACACGGACCGTGAAGGCTTCTAAAAAGTGTCACCTTGGTCAAAAACTTTTCGGAACCAACTTTCCAAGCTCCATTAAGGTTGTACAAAGTTTGGGTCCTTACAGTTGAGTTGCCGATAATCTATACATATGCAAATTGACTCGTTTTTCTCTATCATTAACAATATTAGAGCACCTTATGAGGACCGACTATGCCTAATGAAACTCTTCTCTAACAAGTCCTTCAATTATTCCTTTAATTCTTTCTACTCCATAAGAGCCATTATTTATAAAGGGATTGAGTTAGCTTGAGTATCAGGTAGAAGATATATGCCAAAATCTATTTCCCTTTTGGGAGGAACACTTGGTAATTCATATGGAAAGACATCGAAAACTCATTCACAATAAGGACCGACTGAAGAGAAGAAACTTTGGAAGTGACATCTTTGACTTTTACTAGATGATAGGTGCACCATTTAAAGATCATTTTCGGGCCTTTAAGAAAGAAATAAATCTACCCTACATGAAAAGTTGCTACCTTCCCACTCAAGAATTGGCTCATTTGGGAATTGAAACTTGACCCTACTGGTTCTAAAATCAATTAAAGCATAGGAGGCATGCAACTAATTCATCCTAAGTATCGTATCTAAGTTTACCATGAAACGCTCAACTAGATCACAACAGAACACTTTATGCAAAATAGAGATAAGATAATTCCTATAGACTCTTTGGGCTACAATGGACTCTCCTACAGGGTTACTCACTTCATAGGGCTCATCGAGCACTTTAAGAAATACATGGAATTTATTAGCATGAGATAGAGTCACAAATATCAAATTATTTCATGGATCTAGTAAGTCATATGCATCAAAATTGAAAACTCTCAACATACCGATCACAACATCGAAAGCCCTTTTAACCTTTTAGTGACCATGGAGAGCATAAAACTGGTTATTCCTTTAGGCACCTTGAACTTGCTCGCCTTACCCTTGGGGTTTTGTATCATAACTTCTATAGCCTTTGGCATAATGCCTGGGCCTCCCATACTTGAAGCAATCATTTGGACTAGCTAAGGATTTTCCCTTATAGAGCCTTTCACACTTGGGGTAGCTTAGCTTTGGGGCTTAGCAGCAACCCCTTTGTCCATATAAGTTCAGGGAGGAGTGTTGGTAGACCCTTGTCCACCTTATTTTTTGCCACCTTGGAACTTGTGGCCACCACTCCTTTGGTGAGAATAGCTCCCACCATCGATTCGATCCCTTATGGACTCCCTTGCCCTCTCTCATATCCTCTCCTCCTCTATTTGCTCCACATAGGTCATAAATCAGGAGATGTCTATCTCCTTCACTAGCATGGCCATCTTACATTCCTTGGACACCAATTTAGATATGCTAAACATAAAACCTACTCATAGGGGCCTAGGATCTGCAACTATAAAGGGAGGATACTTGTAATGCTTAGTGAATTTGAGGGCGTACTTCCTCAACCTCATGGACCCTTGCTTGAGGTTGATGAACTCTTAGACCTTGGCCTCCCTTAGTTTAATTAGGAAGAATCGATCCAAGAAGGTACACCTGAACTCTTTCTATCTGACAAGACCCACTTCTTGAGCCTTCTCACCAGAACTGTAGACTGAGCTGTAGAAGTCTTCCAATGTCGAATTTTAGCAGGCATGGATCTACAAGTCCATTCTACGAGTCATAGATTTATCTATCGCTCATTGAATGTCTAGTCTGATAGATTTTTAGAAACTTTATGTTTCTGAATTTCATGTGAGGGGTAACTATGGTTCGTGAAATGTTCCACCGGTCGTAGAAGATCCTCGTAGGTTGTAAAACCCAAAAGTCAATCTCCAAGGTTATGAAATGGATCCTCAAAAGTCATGTTGAGCATATAAATTAACATCGAAGTAACATATTACGAACCCCACATAATTTCAATATATACCCAATACCGCACATGCAATATTGACATATGACCCTATTGGATCTCAATTTTGATTTCTCCCAAGAAAACCAACCACATTTGAATGAATAAATATCAAAGCACACACATGTAATCATATATGAATTTTCAAGAAATACGATCTATTTAATTTTCAAGAAATATGGTCTATTTAATTCAAACGACATGTGACGACATGGTTTTCACATAACATTATTAAAACACACAAACATGGCCACACACAATTTCCTGGATTATAAACACAATTCAATCATTGCCAACACATTATTATCAGTTAAATCCTAAGCACATCCAATGGCAACCATGGACTCGAACCCATACAAATTGGATTATTGTACCTATAAATTTATTTTAACCTAATCATAATAATTTTGGTTATTAAAAGGATTTTAAGGCCAAGAACTTACCAATTTGAGTGAAAAAGATGCTAAAAATTGAAGGACCAGCCAAGGAGGGTGAACCCTAAGGCTGCCAGAGGTGGCTAGAAAACATTACCCAAAAAAGGGGTGGTGGCCAGATAGTGGCGATTGAAAAATGTTTTGGGTGGGGGGTCAGGTATTTTGAGTATGTTTTTTGAAGAATGGGGGTCAAAATTATTTGACCCCCATTTTTACTTTGATCAAGTTAGCTAAAATCATTGGGCAAAGGCTTATACGAAACCCCGACTATGGGCCGTAGAAGATTTTATAGCTCACAGATCTTGATTTTATTGATTTCACAAACCCTAGTTTTGGGAGATGGGTTTCATGGTCTAGTCTATGAACTATATAACTAAATATGACTCATAGAGTTGGTCGTACAAATCTCCAGTACTTAGCCAAAGTTAGAAAACTTACCTGGGTCCATGGGCCCCATTCACAGCTCATAGTTTTATCTACAGGCCGTAAGGTTGGCTCGTGGACTAGAGTGCATAATGTTTTGCTCACTAGAAGTGTTCTATTAGGCAGAGTACAAGTCATAGTTTTATATACGATCCATTGAACAAGTCGTAGAAACACTTCTTGGTGCCTTTTCAGCCAAAAATGGCTGACTTGGTCATGTACCTATATATTTTTTGCAGAACACACTATCACCCTATATGCAACAAGTTCAATGTCCTAGTATTACAACCAAAATAATAAAAACAAAACTATCGACCAGTCTAAAAGCTAAAAACAAAATAAAACTACCACTATTACATCAAATATCTTGGGTTTCCTCCCAAGTAGCACCTGATTTATTGTTATGACATGACTTGGACAACTTAGTTACTCATACATCCCCAAGTCCCCAAACATCCATCTTCAAGTCATCTAGTCTCTTCATTGACTCATAGATATTGAAGATAACTTCTTCGTCATTTAATCTAAACTTGCGTTGGCCAGTTTCTATATCCACTAGTGCTAAACTAGTGGCTAGGAAGGGCCTACCCATGATGATTAGGACTTCAAAGTCAATAGGATCACAAAGTTTGTGGAGAATATAAATTTCTCTACTTTGACAAAGATGTCAAAAAGTATCCCTATAGGCTTCTTCACCGTGGAGTCAGCCATCAACAATTGCATGCTTGTTCGAGTAGGAGCTCCCAATCCTACCTTCGTGAAGACCACAAGGGTCATCAAATTTATATTGGCATCAAGATCACATAATTCCCTTACTAACTCCACGTCTCCAACAATGCAGGGTATGGTGAATTCTTGTGTTGTCAAAATACAACACTTTAGATGCTTAAAACTTGCAATTTTATGTGTTCTCAATATAATATTAGTTTGTTTTATGTGTTTTGGTCTTATATTTGTAGAATTCTAGGGTTGGCCTTGATTTTGGAAGAAATACAGAATTTGCTAATTTTTGATGCAACACGAGACCCATTATGGGGCCGTGGATCATTCTACAGGTCGTGAAGTGGTTTCGTGGACAATTCCAATGAGTGACTGATTTTCTTATGTTGGGTTTATGAATATGTAGGTGGGCCATGGAATGGCTTACGAGTTGTAAACTATGATTCATGCCCTGAGGATTAGAGATTGAGACTTTCTGAAGATTTATTAGACGAAATCCCCTTACAGGTCCTAAACCACTTTACAAGTCGTATAGGGGTGTCATAGACTTGAAGCCCAAATTTTCAAGCAACACTAAATGAAACCCCAATTATGGTCCGTGGAATACAATACGGCCCGTAAACCCCTTTCGTGAGGCGTGCCAACTAGTTATCCTATTATGTTTAAGACTTGTATTTTACTTATTATAAATATCTTTTTTAGGTTATTTTTCAAAAGTTTTCATATAGTACTCAGAGAACTTAGTAGTTATAGAGAGAAAATAGTGAGATTACATTGGAGAGATTTTGAGCAAACTTGTACTTTAATTTCATCTTTAATCTTGTGATTCTCTTGGAAGACAGATTTGCTTGTTCGTAATTCAATTGTGTAAGTATTTAATTATGTTCTTCCAATTCATAATTCTTGCATCTAGACAAAGCATGAGTAGCTAAATCCACAACTAGGGTTGTGGAAACCATGAAGAACTAACAAACTAAAATTGGATAATTCATAATTTTTGGAAAATGTGCATGCATGTATTAGTTAATTCTCTTCGTTTTGCACGTTTTCTATTGGTGGACAATATTAAAACCCACTTGGTGTTACCAAATGGACCAAGGTAGTAATAAATAGGAAAAGAGATTAATTAACAAGATTCGATTGATGTGCTCTTGTCTAATCAACCAAACTGGGCCAATGGGAGGTTATACTGGGACTAATAAGTAAGGGTTAATAATGCACACTATGGAGATGGGCCAAGTCACATAGTGAAATTCACCTTTTACTTTTTACCAAATAGCTTGGTGAACTTAACTTACCATCCTGCATGTTATACACTAGAACAGAATTAGGTTATCCGATGATACTGAGTTAGAAAATCATGGGGAACACAATACCTTAGTTTCTCTCAGTATATTGATTTCACTTTTGTGTTAGTTAATTCAACTTTATTTTCCATTAATTGTTACAACTCCCCACCTTTGGGGAAGTAAGTTGGTTAACTACTCGAATGACAATAATTAAAATCTCTTAGGTCTACGTACTTCTGTATGGGTTTGACCCTAACCTTGGTTAGGTTTTATTTCTCTACAACGATC
>DF358993.1:48893-73398 GCA_000787875.1 Solanum virginianum | reverse complement strand
ATCGCTTTATCCTCAATTAGGAGATGTAACTTGCGCAACATCAACATTTTTGTTATTGCTGAGGAATATGGCTAGACTTAGTTGATTCATAGTGATTTAGATTTTAATCCTTATTACTCACATTATATATTTTTCTTTTGTTTTGATTTTCTATGTAGGGTGTAGGTGTAAGGTATGCCCAATACACAAAGTCGAGGCAGACCCTTGACTCTGTTTGACCCAGAGATTCACTGAACATTGAGGAGAATAATCCAAGACAATGCCAATAACATGGCCAATGCAGTTTTGAACAGAAATGAGAATGAGAATGTTGATCATGAGAATCCACCTCCTCTTAAGGACATTGCTCCACAGCCTCTTGGTTTTAATGCCAATGCTTATCAGTGGAACCAATAAAGGTTGAATCCTATGGCTATGGAGGTGACTGGAGCTATTGCATTGCCACCACTACCGGTAAACATAAAGTTCATAGTCTCGAGTAGGTTACTTTAGATGCTACAGAACCATAGGCTATTTGCAAGCTTACTATCGAAGAATTCCCATAGGCACCTACAAAATGTTGCATTCATCTGCAAAAGTGTGATGGGAATACTAAATTAGTCTATGGATTCTGTAAGACTTCATGTGTTCCTATTATCACTTACATGCAATGCAGTATTATGTCTATCTAAGATCTCACAAAGTTTGGCCGCTAGTTAGGAGGACTTGCAAAAGGCCTTCTTAGAGTGGTCCTTTCCTAGATCAAAAAAGCTTTCAACCAGATCAACAACTTTGAGAAATTTCACATAAGGATTAGATTAGTACTACTTAAGAGCGGTTCACGAAATGCTTGAGAAGTGTCCCAAACCACAGGGTAGTTGATGATGCCTTAGTGGAGATCTTCTACCATGCCCTTGATGAGAACAGTCAGGCTTGTGCTCACACTATCATAGGGTATGTTCTTGGGTCAGCTATTTGCAAGGACCCCAGTGCAGATGGAGAAAGTGGTCAAGACTAATCATACATGGGGGCAGAGAGATAGAGCATCCACTAAAAGTTCATGCGCTGTTAATGTTGGTTTGGAGCAAGCCAAGATCAATGAAGAAATTATGTAAGAGCTTACTGAATTCACACAGGGATGGAGGTGATAATGAAGAAGAACCAGGAGCGAGTCAATGCAGCACATCATCAACCTCCATATGCACCTATGTATGAGGAGCCTTTTTATGATGAAAGCATATGTTTTGTTACTGATTAGACGGAGGGTTTCCAGACTAATGCTCAAGGTTCTAATTAGGACTATTGATACCAAGCTCAAGGAAACCAAGGTCGAAACATCAATAGAGATGGAGCTTTCAAGGGCAACTTCGGAGGATATTATGATAGGAATAGGGGCTTAGAGAGAGATGCAGATTGGGGTCACTAAGATGGCTTCAGAAATGCCCTATGTGTAATCACATAGTTTCAACCTAGGTGCAAGTAGTTCCAGAATTGAGGAAATGTTTAAATATCTGTTGAAGAAAGTTGAGACACAGAATGAGACTTTTAGGGGTATGAAAGTTGAGATTTCTAGCATCAACCAGAAAATTGAGTCTCATTATGTGGCTATCAAATAACTTGAACAATAACTTGGTCATGTGTCGACTCAACTAAATCAGAGTCAGAGGGGCACAATACCTAGCAACACCATTTAGAATCTTAAAAATAAAGGGCATGTATGGAGGTTACTACTCGTGGTGGTAAGAGCATTATTGATCCTCCCATGCTAGTTGATGAGAATGATATTCGAGAGGAGATGGTTGTGGCCAAAGATACAGATATAAGAGATAATTATAGTAAGTATGGGGTGAGTGAAGTTGCTAATGCATTACAGAAGTTGAAGCCCATTCCTAGGCCTCCTCCTTCCTTCCCTGAAAGGATCAAAAAGAGGGAGGAGGAAGGCAAGTTCAAGCACTTTCTCTCTATGCTTAGGCAGCTCTAGAAGATATTAGGGTGTGCAAAGTACATGAAGGACCTAGTTACTAAATATCGCATAGTGAGTTAGGAGGTCTTCGAAGATCTTGAACATTGTAGTATTATTTCTACGAGGTCCTTGCTTCAGAAGCAAGAAGATCCCGGTGCTCTCACATACCCTGCACCACCGGAGATATAGAGTTTACAAGGGCACTATGTGATCTAGGCGCTAGTATTAATTTGATGCCCCTTGAAGTCTATAAGAAGCTAGGATTAGGAGACCCTATACCCATGAGCATATGGTTATTGATGGCGGATCGCACGGTAAAGAAGCCTATAGGGATACTATATATGTTTTGGTCAAAGTGGAGAAATTCATATTCTCTGTAAACTTTGTGATCCTGGATTGCGAGTTCGATTTGAAGTCCCTATCATCTTGGGGAGACCCTTCTTAGCCAATGGATGCACTTTGGTGGACGTGGAGAAGGGCCTACTCAAGTTTAGATTTGGGAAAGATGATGTCGTGTTCAACATCTGTCAGCAAGCAAAGAAAAAGAATAACTTGAGAGTGGTCTTTATTATTGAGACTGTTGATGATGCTAAACCAAAAGTACTATTTGAGGTGAGATTGGGTGTTGACACTTTAGAAGCAGTGCTGATGAACTTCAATAGTGATGGCATCCTAGATTATGAAGAGACAATAAATGCTCTAGGGGTGTCTTATGGCCCTAAGTGCCAAACCAAGCTAGAACTAGACTTGTAGAATCAGGAGGCACCACCCACAAAGCCCTCCATAGATAAACCACCGATATTAGAGTTGAAGGCCCTTCTAACATATCTAAGATATGCATTCATGGGAGCCAACAACACTTTGCTAGTTATAGTTTATATGGATTTGAATGATGAACACATGAGCACCCTTGCCAGGGTGCTTAAATATTTCAAGAAGGCCATTAGATGGACAATTGCGAATACTATTAGTATCTCTCCTAGGATATGCACACACAAAATCCAGTTGGTCAAGGACTATAGGCCAAGTATTGAGCAACAAAGATGCCTTAACCCTCCTATACAAGAGGTTGTGCGCAAGCAGATTATCAAATGGTTCGATGCAGAAATGATCTACCCAATTACTGATAGTGAATATGTGTGTCTGGTTCAGTGTGTTCCAAGGAAAGGGAGTATTAGAGTGGTACCAAATGCTAACAATGAGTTTATCCCTATCGGCCAGTCACTATATGGAAAATATGCATGGATTGTAGAAAACTCAATGCTTCGACAGAAAAAAACTACTTCCCTATGCCATTCGTGGATCAGATGTTGGATTGACTAGCTAGAAAAGAATATGTATTGCTTTCTTGATGGATCCTTAGGCTATAATCAGATCACAATTGCTCCCAAGGATTAGGAGAAGGCGACATTTACATGCCCTAATGTCACCTTCGTATTCAAGAGGATGCCATTTGGGTTGTGTAATATCCCAATGACATTCCAGAGGTGCAAGATATCCATCTTCTTTGGCATATAGAGGCCACCATTCAAGTCTTCATGGATGAGTTTAGTATGGTTGGAGACTTGTTTAAGGACTACTTGAACCACCTACATGTTGTTTTTGCAGAGATGTCAAGAAAGTCATCTGGTGCTTATTTGGGAGAAGTATCACTTCATGGTGAAGGAAGGTATTGTATTGCAGCACAAAATATCTAGTAAAGGGATTGAGGTCGACAAAGCTAAAGTGGAGGTGATTGAGAAGCTTCCCCCACCCATCTCAATTAAGGGTGTTAGGAGCTTCTTGGGGCATGTAGGATTCTATTAGAGGTTCATAAAAGACTTCTTCAAAATTGTACACCCTTTCTGCAAGTTGCTGGAGAAGAATGCTAAGTTTGTGCTCGATAATGTGTGCCTCAAAGCCTTTGAAAAGTTTAAGAAGACGTTGATTTCAGCCCCAATCATTGTAGCTCCAGATAGGTCCAAGCCCTTTAAAATCGTGTGTGATGAAAGTGGTGTTGCAGTTGGTGTATTATTAGGACATCACTAAGAGAATATATTACATCCTATATACTATGCCAAAAAAGCCCTAAATACAACCCAAAAGAATTGAATTGTCACCGAGCAAGAGTTACTTGCAGTGGTCTTTACATTCTAGAAGTTCAGATCATATCTAATAGGGGCCAAAGTGGTGGTGTATATGGACCACTCAGCACTAAGATATTTGATGTCAAATAATGATGAAAAGCCAAGGTTGATGAGATGGGTACTTCTCCTACAAGAGTTCAACTTTGATGTCACTGACAAAAAAAGGACAGAAAATCAAGTCACAGATCACCTTTCCAGATTAGAAGATAGGGCAATGGCAAAGTTTCATGATGGATTGGAGATCAATGATTCATTTCCAGATAAGAGAGTGTTAGCAGCATCAAATGACTTAACACCATGGTTTGTAGACTATGCAAACTACTTGGTGAGTGACATTGTGCCACCCGATCTAAACATACATCAGTGTCAAAAATTCATATCTGATGTGAGGAAGTTCTTTTGGGATGACCCATATTGTTTCATATATGTACGGATGAGATTATTCATCAATGTGTTCCTAAGATCGAGATGATAAGCATACTTATGGCATATCACTCGTCATTGGTGGGTGGGTATCAAAGTGGAGTTCGGACAACACATAAGATCTTATAGTGTGTGTATTATTGACCCACCATCCACCAAGATGCCCACGATTATGTCAAGTCTTGTGGTAGGTTCCAAACAGAAGGTGCTATTTCCTACAAACATAAGCTCCCTTTAAACCCCATTATGGCGATTGAGTTATTTGATCTATGGAGAATAGATTTTATAGGGCCTTTTCTTAGCTCATACGAAAACAAGTACTTCTTAGTCATTGTGGATTATATATCGAAGTGGGTTGAGGCCATAGCTCTACCCAATAATAAAGGCAAAAGTATCACAATATTTCTGAAAAAGAACATCTTCTCAAGGTTTGGAACCCCTCAAGCAATCATCAACGATAAAGGTTCTCACTTCTGTAATAGGCTTTTCAAGGATCTTATTGAAAAGTAAGGGTGAAACATTGGGTGGCCTCACCTTATCATCCTCGGATGAGCGGGTAGGTGAAGGTTTCTTATGGGGAAATTAAACAGATTCTATCAAAGACTATTAATGCAAATAAGACAGATTAGTCATGGAAGCTGGATGATGCATTATAGGCATACCGAACAACATTTAGGAACCCTATAGGCATGTCTCCCTACCAATTTGTCTTTGGGAAGATATATCATTTGCTAATAGAACTTGAGCATAAAGCAATATAGGTGCTGAAGAAGTTGAATCTGATTGAAATGATGCAGCAAACTTTAGGACAAGCTAGCTCAATGAGCTTAATGAGTTTTGATTGAAGGCATATGAGATCTCAACCTTGTAGAAACAAAGAATGAAGCTACAACATGATCGTCACATAATGAATGGTCAATTCGCACCTGGGGACTTGGTGCTGCCCTACAACTCAAGATTAAAGTTATTCCCTAGGAAGCTTAAATCCAGATGGATGGGACCTTTTCAAGCAGCACATGTCTTTGATCATGGGGCTACTAAGTTGGAGAGAAGAAATGGAGGAACTTTCATGGTAAATAGCCAAAGAGATAAGCCATACCTTTGAAATGTGGAAGAGATAAATACTATGGATGAATGGGATCTTGAGGAAGTCTGAGTATTCAAGCCATCTATGTAGTGCCGTGACAATAAGTCAAGCTCTGCTTGGGAGGAAACCCAAGGTGTTCACTGGAGCTTAGGTGCCCGTGTATGATTTTTGACCTCTTATGTTTTGTTTTGCTTTGATTGTGTACATTGGACACAATGCACATATTTTTCGATGGGGTATGGGTAGTTATGGGCCTCAGTGAAGTCTTAGTAGCTTAGGTTATGATCCATAACTACCCCAATTTTTTATCCTAGGATTTTCTTGCCTGTGTTCTTTTTCCCCATGGATATTTACTTTTTGTTGAACCGACATATTTAGGATGTTTAGGTAGTATTTGTAGCATATAGTACTAACACCTGTGGCATATAACATGTTTTTGGGTTTTGTTTGAAAAATAATACCCACAAAAAATTGATTAGTGATCTAGATATCAACCATGTATGTTTAGGTGTATGATAATGTTTTTTCAGATAAGTGAAGGTAAATTGATATGAAAAACATGATCTGAGAGTCTTTTGTTGATAATGTAGTCAGTTCCATGTGAGTGTGAGCTTAAATTGCTAAATTAATGTGTTTTGTACTAGTTTAGAACTTGCCCTGTTATTCTAAGTTATATTGTAAATTAATTAGATTAGGAAATGATTTTAGACCATTGTTCTTAACATTCCACTTAGCGTAAATGACCAACAAAAATTGTAATATATCCTTTGTTCCTAATGTTTGAGACTAACATGTACCTACTCTTTAAGAACACCTGATTAACCTAGCCTTGTTTGTTGTAAAATCCTAAAATTTGTCCTGGTCCTTCCTTAAAATTGTGCACCTTTGATGTGCTGTCAAAAATACAACACATTTGATGCTTAAAACAAGAAATTTTGTGAGTTCTTAATGTGACTTTTTATGGGTTTTATGTGTTTTGGTGTTGTTATTGCAGAAAAGGTAGCATGATTTTGGAGGAAAATTGCAGATTTTGCTAAAGCACAGGACATACGAGCTCACCTATGAGTCGTAGCCCAAGATACGAGTCATATGGTGATCACGTAGCTAGAAACAAAGAGCAAAAATTAGAAATTTACTAAGTGGAGGTCAGCCCCATGAGGCCACCCTACGTGTTGTAGGTCTCAGTACGACTCGTATGGGTGGAATCATAGTAGGAAACAGAGGGCCAAAACTTTGGACAAAAAATTGAAGGTCCAGACTATAAGAGGAACATACGAGTCATAGTCCAAGCAATGACTTGTACCAGTAGGTCTTACCAGTTGAGTCCAAAATGCAAAAAACTTGATACGAGACCCCCATTATGACTCATAGGTCACCCTACGAGTCGTACCTACGAGACATACCAGTTGCCAGCTGTATTTTCAGTGTAATTTTTAGAAAAAATTTGTAACTACTATAAATACTTTAAGTTAGGGTTTTATTTAGAGGATATTGCAGAGATTCAAATTAGAGAACATTGAACTTCAACTTTAAATATTCTCTTAAGGATATTTTAGGGTTCTACAATAGGTTTTTATTTTCTTTTGGAAAACCCAGTTTTGGGGAGTGCAAATCCCATATTGTATTCATTCTCAATATATCAAACTTGTGGTTTACAACTTGTGGTGCTATCATTCTTCATTGCTTTTGGTAAAACTATAAACTATGTCTTGTCTTTGCATTTTTTTTATTTTGCTTAGCCATGAGTAGCTAAGCACCCACAACTTGGAGTTGTGGAAACCATGGGTAGTTGACTTGAGATGACCTAGATTTATTGCATTTCTATGATTGTGGTGTTGCATGTGTTGTTTATTTCCCTTCATTTTGATTGTTGTTTGGTGGTGGCCAACACCAAACCCCGCCTACTATGATGATCTTAACCAAGGTAGTGATAAATAGGAAAAGGGAAGTAAATGACAGGATTTGATAGATGTATTATTGTCTAATCAACCAAACCTGACCAAGGGGAGGTTGACTAGGACAATAGGTAACAATTAGTTGGTACACCATGGTTGTCGACCAAGCGCCATGGTAAAATTTGACCTTCACCTACACAAGAGGGCTGAAAGAACCTATTTTACCATCTTATATGTGAATTTCCAATTGTAGTTATACTGTCTAGGGTAATCGAGTCGACGAACCATAGGAAACACAATTCCCAAGTTTTCCCCAAATTTGAGTGTTTTCCTACATAGTTAGTTTTATTTTTATTTTTATTCTTAAATCACAAAGAAAACCCGCCCCCCTCCCCCCCATTTAGAGATTTTATTTATAGATGCTTGAAATGATTAATAGTGAATTCTTGTAGTCACGCCCTGTATTCCCTATAGATTCGACCCTAACCTTCGATTAGGTTAATTGCTGATAGCGATCGCTTTCTTATTGTAGAGTGAACATCATAAAAAATTAAGGTGCCATTGTCAGAGCATACAACTAGGTTTTAATTTGATTTTACTATTAGTTAGTTCAAGTGTTAATTTCTAAACTCTCTTATATATTACTTTTAATTTTGTTTTGTTTTTTAGTTAGGTTAAAGGTTTCTAAAAGGAAAGAACGTTAAGAATTAACCCATGCAAGAAGTTATCGGCTGCAAATTATAATCCAAAGCTTATCATCATAGGTAATGTATTAAAATCATTGCAGCAACGTGTCCTTTTCTATGGGCAGGAGTCCGAAGACCCTCAAGTTCACTTATAGAACTTTACATAAACATTTAGGGGGCCTCCTAGAACACAACACCTAGCATGGGAAGCCATGGCTCTTCAGATTTTTCCTATGACTCTTAGGTGCAAAGTTGCGGAGTGCCACCAGATATTTGCCCTAATTGGGGAGAAGTGAAAAGGATCTTCCTCATGAATTTTTATCGAGAGCCCAACAAGCCATTATAAGACATGAATGTCAACTTTCAATAAATTCCAGAAGAATCATTAGTCGCAACATGGGCTAGATATAAAGAGTGTTTGGGGAAGAGGCCGAATCATGGTTTGCTAAATGAGGAGATAGTGGAAAGTTTCTACCGAGTAATGTGCCGAACAATAAATCCATGATGATGCCTTATTTGGAGGTGACTGCTGGGCATTCTTGAGGTAGCCATTTGATGAAGTCAAGGAATGAATGGACAAATTGTCTGCGATTAGCCAAATGTACTTACCATATCAAGATCAACTATTTGCTACTGCTAGAGCATCGAGAGAAGGCTTTAGTAGTGTAATGAAGGGAAGGGGTAATCAGTTGGGACAAGCTACCACATTAACAATAGGTGACGAAAAACCCTTCAAAAGTTGAGAGCATGCTTGTAAAACTGATGAAGAAAGTGAATGAGCAAGAGGAAATGCTACAAAAAATTAAGTTTGATGTCATCAAGGTGAATTACAAGGTGGATCAACAAGCGAGTGCAATTCAAAAAATTGATGACTGGGTTGAGATGATTTCTAAGCAGTTAGAGCATATTCAGAAGGATAAGGGGAGAGACCTTGGAGGTGGTAACAAGAGATCACCAAATCTTAAGGAATTCTGAGTACTTAGGATAGTAAAGTCGAGCCATGATGTTAAACAAGGCATTTCTTGGGAGGCAACCCAAGTATCTCTTATATTTTTTTGATTATTTTTGATTTAGGTCATTTATTTGAATTGTTAGGTAGTAGTTTGATGTTTCTTTTGATGTGTTGAGAGATTGGATTATTTGTATTATTCTAGTCATGGGCATGTTCATTAGTTTGATTTGTAGGAATTGACCAAAAGCTGAAGAGTTGGAGAAAACTATATTTGGAGCAGCCTCCACAAGCAGGCCTATGAGTTATAGTCACTTATATGACTCGTAGTCATGCCTCGAAGAGGGAAACAGTGAGCATTAAAAGTTGGCACACACACTATGATCCAACCTTATGATTTGTAGGGTCCCCTACGAGTCGCAAGTGGTGTTCATAGTGCCCAGGTATGCATTTTAAATTTTTCTAAGTGTTGAGGCCTGAGACAAGACCAGGACCTATGAGTCATAGGACACGCTATGACTCGTAGTCTGGGCCTCGTAGACCCAATCTGCTGAATTATAAAAGTGACCCTGTTTGGAATATAAAAAGGCTAATGTCTTTTGGCTCTTCATTTCCCTCCTTGAAATGATTTTTCCTCCTCTACAAACCCCCAAACATTATTTTCATTAACCCCAAAACATTTCTTCTATCAACATCTCCCAGCAAGTGCATTTCACCAGGGTTTCTGCTTTTCTTCCTCTTCTTATCACATTTTCATCTTTTCATCTGGTAAGTTATCATGGTTAAGTTTAGCGTACCTATAATATGATCTTGCTTTTTGGGTGTTTGAGTGAATATTGTTTAATCATGATAAGCGAAACCATTTGAAAATGATTGTGGTAGTTTGAGGAGTATGAGTTAGAGCTGTCTATATCCCTACAATGATTAAATTCTTTATTTCTACCCTTGATTGGTGTTTATAAAGTCAAATGTTGTGGGTGAATGCATTTGTTACTTGATCTACAAGTGATTATTGTTTGAGACCATGTTGGGGTTGAAATTTGTATGTGTTTGGGTGTTCAAATTTGGTTGTTGTGACAGACTCATGTATGAACTTAAGTAACCCTTTGTTTGCCTTTATATGTTCTATACTATTGATGATTTGGGTGATTCGCAAAATTAGTTCATACTAGAAATGTTTTGATTGAAAAAGAGGATTCGTGTTGCATTGTGGGATAATTTATAAAGTGGAGTGACTAGGCATATTACAGGGTTGACTATATATTTTTGATTTTTTGTGCTTCTTGGTTAATTTTTTGGTCATTGTGGAAAGGTTAGAGGCACCCATGGTGCCCTTTATTTTTTGATATGAGGACCCACTATGAGTTGTAGGTCACCCTAAGAGACGTAGTGGCCCTTCCAGTCACCTATGGTGCCTTAACATTTTCCATACCAGACTAACCTACGATTTGTAGCACTTGGTACGATTTGTAGTGGTGGTCTCATGACGTTGATTTGAACTTTTAAAATATTTATAGAAGAAGATACGTGCCCAGACTATGACTCATAGGACACCCTAAGAGTCGTACCTGTATCTCAGTGCTGATTCCAAAATACATTTCTCTCAGATTCTTTGGTGCTACGAGCTATCACCTTTTACCTACAGATCTACATCTAGTTCAGTGTATTTACTTTAGGAATTTTGTTGTTTCTTGTTTGATATTTTGCGTATTACTCATTTATTGGAACAAAACATCATAGGACTCATAATTTGGTATTGGGTAACTTTTCAGATACAATGCCTCTAAAAGGTTGATGAAGTGCTTCCTTGACTTTTGGACACCAAGTGAGAGATGAGACATCAGATGATGATCAGTCCATTGAGGAGATAGACATGCACCCTGACCCTGAAGCTAATATGCCTTTGACAGGATCCCAAATATCCAAAGTTCTGATGGAAGTGGATAGCCCTTCCTAGTCTGAAGAGAAGGGTAATGAAGAAGGATCAGATGATGATATCTCTCTTTCTTAGTCCTGTTCACCTAAAGTTTCTCAAGCTTAGCTAGAGGAGACTGCTATCCTCCATAGCCAGCTGATTCTACTTATATCGTCACCTCCACAGACCCCTAGAACAGAGATGGTGTGTTCCAGGGATAATAGAGATTTATGAACAGGGATTGGAACTAAAAGGTCAAGAGAGGCTAGTACGGAGATTCCTTGAAGAGGCTATGCTGAAAGACTTAGGGCTAAGCAGTGTACCAGGGTTAGAGGCTGAAATTGAGTGGCACGGGTTAGGATGGCTATCACGGGTATTAAGAAAGTATACCCCTAATGTAGTCTAGGAATTCTATGCTTCCTACTATGCTACCATTTGTAGAGATCTGCCGAGGCACAAGAAGGCCATTGAGCAACCACAGTTGAGTGAAGTTCTGGTTAGAGGAGAAGTTGTAGATATCTTAGAGGAAACCATTTGGAGGGTCCAGTTTGGGCCAAATTACAGGATGCCAGATTCCACTGATGAGTATAACAATCGGATTGCAAGTATGAGAAAAGGGGTTAATCAGAAAAATGTTGAACTGGGAACAGAGCTCCTTAGATGGATAGCGAGCAAAATTTGAGCGGCTAGTATTGAGCTGACTGGGTCACAACCCACACTGAGTCTATTTTTAAGTTCCACCTCTCATTTCGAGCAAAGTTTTAGTGGTTCCACTGGCACATCAGACTCACATTCACGGATAATGTGATTACATAAGAGAGGGCAATATTACTGGCTAGCATCTTGACAGGGTAAGAAATTGACTGGGCACGCATTATGGCTGAATAAATCCACGAGTCTGTAGTCTGTACCCCGCAGGCATTGCCATTTCCCATTCTGATACATAAGTTATACAAGGTGGTTGGGGTATTGGTCCACTTGGACCCTCATGTAGAGGCCATGTATATGATAGACCCCAGTCTAATCAAGCTTGACGAGAAGCCAGTAGCCCTGTAGAGAGCTATTCCTTCAGCTATTCCTTCAGCTATCCCAAATCCATTTCATGTTGAGCCTCAGACTCAGGGTTTGACTCCACCTACCACCAGCACTTCTCCAGTTACTTCAGAGCCTTCCCCAGCTGTAGAGATTGACTATACGCCATCCTCCAGTACTCCAGCACCAGCATCATCTACTATTTAGGTTGATTCTCTTATTTTTGCAGTTGCTTTTCAGGCACTGGTGCATAGGGTAGGTACAACAGAGTCTACCCTACAAGCTTTAGCAACTCAAGTCAGGCTATGGGTCATCCAGACTATTCGAGACTCAAAAGAGAGATAAAGGCATTTATCCATGATTTGGTAGATGATAGAGTTAGAGCGGTGGATGTTTGTATGGAAGCTTTTGAGGCGAGAGTCCAGCAGAGACTTGAGGGTAGTAGGCCTACTGATGCGAGTGCAGTGACAGAGGAGTTGGCTAAGTAAATAAGGTTAACTTGATGCAGATGATAGCAGCCCCTATTGTAGTCCCAGTGGTGGCATCGGCGAGTGATGAGGTGTTTGATTGGTCAATTGATCGCCCACAAACCCATGGGAAGAGGCCCCTCGAGCATGATAGCCCAGAGATGAGCCAAAAGAGGCCAGACATGATAACCCAATAGTACCAGAGGAGGAGCTGATACCAGAGGAGGTGGTGTAGGAGTTGATACTGTTGGCGGCTATACAGAGAGATAGGGAGCAATAGAGGTCATTTGGAGAGGGTAGCTCACATACAACTGTCACCCAGATAGCTGAAGAAGATATCGTGACCTAGGACCCTGCTGACCAAACATATACCGGTGCTTGAGCACCATGATGTTTGACTTTTGATCCCAGCCTATATCTTTTATATATGGATACTTTGTTCTTTCTATTAGACAATATTTTATTATGTTGATTTTTAGATTTATTTAAATATTTTATGTTGGATGTTATTTTTACTTATGTTTTGGATGTTAGTTTTTGAAATATTAGTTTTTGATGTGTGTGTGTGTGTGTATATATATACACACACATATACATATACATGTTTTCATTATTTGGTTTTCGTATGTGTTTTTACTTTGAGGACAAATTATTCTATTTTGGTGGGTTGTGGGAAGTTATGGAATAAGTGAAGTCTGAGTAGCCTCAAGTCCATAACTTTTCCTATTTTTGATCCCAAGGTTTTCTTGCCGTGATTCTTTTTCCTAGTGGATATTTTAATTTTCTGTTGAACTGGCATGTTTAGGTAGTATAGATAATACGTAGATACATAGTAGTATGGTCTTTTGTCGTATACATAGTCTTTAAATGCTTTTTCAATGATTTGAAAAATTGGGTACCCTCAAAATTTTTGGGATTATTGGTTATTGATGCAACTATGCATTTTTATTATCTGGTGATGTTTGTTCTGATATGTAAAGGTAAGTTGAGGCTTGAAGTATGTCCTCTGAGTCTATACTGGATTGTGTGTGCAATGACATGTGTGTTGTGATCTTATTTTGCTGCATTCATGTATCATGTATGGACTCAGAACTTGATTTGTTACTCTAAGATAGGTTTGGTGACATGGTTTATTTGGAAGGGATCTTAGGCCTTTGTTCTTCTAGTGTGCCCACTTTTACCTAAATGACCTACCAAATGTGTTAGTAAACCCTTTGTTCCAAATGTTTGAGCTTCTCATGTACTCCTTCTTTCTTGACACTTTACTAGCTTAACCTTGTTTGATGAAATACCTTGATATTGGCCCTGGTCTATCCTTGAACATGTGAACCTTGATTGAGGCTAAAAGCCTAAGTTGAGAGTGACTACAAATGGTAGCCCTGGTTTTGGGATTTGATATTGTGTACTTCACCTCAGGCTAAACGTCTAAGTTGAGGGTGGCCCATATTGTTGTAAAGTAATAACAGTAAGGTGATTAGTTGGGAAATAAATAAAGAAATGAAAAATCATGAGCCTAGGGAGGAAAAAGAAAAGAAAAGTGTCTTGAATTGAAGGAAATACCAAAAATTAGTTAAAAAATAAGGCACAACTGAAAAAAAAAGCACCCAGGGAAAGTTTGAAATAGGAGAATAAGGGTGGATTTCATGAAAATGTTTGGGTTGTAAGGGTAAAAGTATTGGTACAACATGGTTCAAGGATAGCTTAGCTTTTTGTCACTACTTGCCTAAAATTCCTTACCAAAGCCCCATGAGCCTATGTTACAAGACGTTAAGTCCTAAAGTGATCCAAATCCACTTTGTCACCAATCTAGAAATTGAGTATAGGGTCAAGCCTATGGGGTTAGTCATTTTGCAAGAATTTCATTTGTGAGAGTGAGAATCCTTCCACAATCCCTGAGTTCTAAATGTTTTCTGAGTGAGTGAGAGAGACTTCTTGTCTGTAAGGGCATTTGCACTACTTGATTAGCATATGACTATACCAGTGATTATGGAGGGTTGATGGTCCTTAGCTTATCATAGTTGGGTTACTAGATATATCTTTGTGTTTTTGTTTTGATTAGTAATGTTACAATCTTTTTTTGAAAATGAAAGTTGGGTACCTGAATTAGAGCAAATGATGTATATATCATTAGTATAACTGCCATGCCCTTCTTATTGTTTGCTTAGATTGAGTCATCGCTTGAGGACAAGCAAATGTTCTAAGTTGAGGGTGTTGATGTGCTGTCAAAATACAACACATTTGATGCCAAAAACAAGGAATTTTATGAGTTCTTAATGCGACTTTTTATGGTTTTTATGTATTTTTGTGTTGTTATTGTAGAAAGATAGGTTGGCATGATTTTGGAGGAAAATAGCAGATTTTGCTGAAGCACAGAATATATAAGCTCACCAAAGACTCGTAGAAAAGCTACTAGTCGTACGGTGATTTTGTAGCTAGAAATAAAGAGCAAAAAGCAAAAATCTGCTAAGTGGAGGTCAACCCTACGAGGCCACTCTATGAGTTGTAGGTCTCAATACAATTCGTATAGGTGGAATTGTAGCAGGAAAACGAGAGCCAAAACTTTGGACCAAAAAACTGAAGGCCTAGACTATGAGAGGAGCATATGAGTCGTAGTCCAAGCAATAACTCGTACCAGTGGGTCGTACCAGTTGAGTTCAAAATGCCAAGAATCTGATATGAGACCCTAATTATGACTCGTAGGGCACCCTACAAGTTGTACCTGCGTGACATACCAGTTGCCAACTGTCTTTTCTATGTAATTTTAGGGATAAATTTGTAATTACTATAAATACTTTAAGTTAGGGTTTTATTTAGAGGAGATTGCAGAGATTCAAAATAGAGAACATTGAACTTTACCTTTGAATATTCTCTCAAGAATATTTTAGGGTTCTTGAATAGATTTTTATTTTCTTTTGGGAAACCACTTTTAGGGAGTGCAAATCCCATATTGTATTCATTCTCAATATATCAAGCTTGTGGTTTGCAACTTGTAGTGCTATCATTTTTCATCGCTTTAGGTAAAACTCTCAACTATGTCTTATCTTTGTATTTTTATTGGTTTTGCTTTAGCCATGAGAAGCTAAGCACCCATAACTTGGGGTAGTAGGAACCATGGATAGTTGACTTGAGATGACCTAGACTTATTGCATTTCTATGACTGGGGTTTTGCATATATTTCTTTTTTCCCTTCATTTTGATTGTTATTTAGTGATGGCCAACACCTAAACCCGCCTACTATCATGATCCTAACCAACGTAGTGACGAATAGGAAAAGGGAAGTAAATGACAAGATTCATTTGATATGTTCTCATCTAATCAATCAAACCTGACCAAGGGGAGGTTGGCTAGAATAATAGGTAACCTTTAATTGGCACACCATGGTTGCCGACCAAGCACCATGGTGAAACACGACCTTCACCTTCACAAGAGGGTTATAAGAACCTAAGTTCCTGTCCTGCATGCGAATTTCCAATTGTAGCTATGTTGTCTAGGGTAATCGAGTCGACGAACCAGGGGAAACACAAATCCCAAGTTGTACTCAAATTTGAGTGTTTTCCTGCATAATTTTATTTTTATTTTTATTCTTGAATTACAAAGAAAACCACCTATTTAGAGATTTTATTTATAGATACTCGAAATGATTGATAGTAAATTATTATAGTCAAGCCCTATATTCCCTGTGGATTCGACACTAACCTTTAGTTAGTTTAATTGGTGATAGCAATCGCTTTCTTATTGGAATGTGAACATCATCAACCTTGACTGAGGCAAAAAACCTAAGTTGACCAAAAGTGGCCCTAGTTTTAAGGATGGATATTGTGCACTTCAACTCATGCCAAAAGCCTAAGTTGAGGGTGGCTGGTGTAATGGTGAAACAAAAAAATAAGGGGGAAGTTAGTGATACAGAGAAAAAGGGAAAAATCATGTACTGGGTGCAAGAAAAAGAAGTGATGCCTTAGTTATGAGCTAAAAGGAAAAATGAAGTGTAAAACCAAGGAAAAAAACGTTAAAAAAATAAAAAGAAAGCACCCAAAAAAGGAGGAAATAGGAGGAAGGGAGAATGAGATTAAATAATAGAGCTTGTGGGGAAAAAGTGTAGAAAAACACATTGTCATGGAGGTCCTTTAGTCATTGTGTTCCCAAAATACCATACCAAAGCCCCCTGAGCCTACATTACAAGCTTAGAAAGTCTTCAAGTTATCCTAATCCATGTAGTTAAAGGTCTTAGTCATGAGTATAGGGGCAAGCCTATGGTATTAGGCATGATGCATGAATATCCTTTTTGACAGTGAGTGATTTTGCATAGTCCCAAGGTAATACATGAAAAAATCATTGAGTGTCAGATATGAGACTTCTTTCTGTGCGGGCACTTGCATTGCATTGTTAGCATTAGAATTAATAAGTAATTGTGAATTGTCAATAGTATCTCACTTGTCATAGTTGTGTTGTTACATACACTAGTCTATATTCATTTGTTAAATGGCTTTCTGATTCTGTTTTAAAAATGTGATGTGGGTATCTAAGTTTGAGATTGATGTGATATATGCCATTTGGTTGAGGTCTGTGTGCTACTATATTATCTATGGAGATTGAGTCCATCACTTGAGGACCATAACAATTTTAAGTTGAGGTTGTTGATGTGCTATCAAAATAAAACACTTTTGATGCTTAAAATTTGGAATTTTGTGTATTTTCTATGTGATTTTAGTTGGTTTTATATGTTATTGTGTTATATTTGCATGATTCCAGGGTCGGCCTTGATTTTGGGAAGAAATACAAAAGTTACTGATCTTTGGTGCAATACCGAGACCCTTTATGACCATAGATCATTCTACGGATCATGGAGTGGTTTCGTGAACAATTTCAGTGAGGGGATGATTTTCTAAAGTTGATTTTATGAACATGCAGATGGGTTATGGAATGATTTATTAGTTGTAGATCACCCTTCGTGCTTTGAGGATCAAAGATTGAGACTTTCTGCAAATTCATCAAATGAAACTCCTTTATGGGTCGTAAACCACTTTACAAGTTGTAGAGGGGTTCATAGACTTGAAGTTCGAATTTTGCAGCAGCACTATACGAGACCTGATTATGGGCTGTGGAATGCAATATTGCCCGTAAACTCCTTTCATGAGGTGTGCCGACCAATTGTCCTATTATTCTTAGGACTTGTATTTTACTTATTATAAGTAGGGTTTTCAGGTTATTTTTAAGAATTTTTTCGTATAGTACTTGGAGAACTCAGTAGTTAGAGAGAGACAATAGTGAGATTACATTGGAGAGATTTTTAGAACACTTGTACTTTAACTTTATCTTTAATCTTATGATTCTCTTGAAAGTTTGATTTACTTGTTCTTAATTCTACTGTGTAAGTGTTCAATTATGTTTTTTCAATTCATAATTCTTACATCTATATAAGCATATAAATCCACATCTAGGGTTGTTGGAATTATGAAGAACTAATAAGGTAAAATCGCATAATTTATAATTCTTGGAAAGTGTGAATACATACATTAGTTAATTCTCTTCGTTTTGCATGTTTTCTAGTGGTGGCGAACATTAGAACCCACCTAGTGTTATTGACTAGACCAAGATAGTAATGAATAGGAAAAGAGATTAATTAACATGATTCAATTGATTTGTTCTCGTCTAATCAACCAAACTGGGCCAAGGGAAGGTTGTAGTAGGACTAATAGGTAGGGGTTAGTAATGCACACTATGGAGATGGGCCAAGTCACATAGTGAAATTCACCTCTCACGTTTGACCAAAGAGCTTAGTTAACTTAACTTACCGTCTTGCATGCTACACACTAGAAAAAGATTATAGGTTATCTGATGATACTAAGTTAGGGAATCATGGGGAACACAATAACCTAGTTTTTCTCCATATATTGATTTCACTCTTGTGTTAGTTATTTTATTTCTATTTTTCATTAATTGTGACCACCCCCGTTTTGGGGAAGTAGGTTGGTTAACTACTCGAATTGTAATCATTGAATTCTCTTGAGTCTACCTATTCCCTGTGTGTTTGACCCTAACCTTGGTTAGGTTCTATTTCTTGACAATGACCGCTTTATCATCAAAAAGGAGCTATAATTTGGGTGATATCATGAATGTTTTGGGATCTTTTCACTTCTAGACAAAGGACTGTGTAGCAATCACATGACAATGTTAAAGCTCTTTGGAGAGCTTCTAGCTCACAACCCACTTCTTTGTGACCAAGTCCTTTATGAACTTTGTATACCCTAGCATATTCTCCAATGCCTCAATGAGAGAGATATTGTTGGAGGGTTGTTTCAGCATAGAGAGAAAGTGCTTGAATTTACCTTTCTCCTCCTTTTTGATTCTTTAAAGGAAGGGATGAGGAGGTCTAGGAATGGGCTTCAACTTCTGTGGCATCTCTGCAGCATCACTAACCCCATCCTTGGCATGATCATCTCCAGTTTCTGCATCTTTGACCTCAACTTTCTCCTTATGAACATTATCATCATCAACTGGCATAGAAAATCTATTGTCTACTTACCACCATGAGTAGTCACCGCCATACATTCCCTTCATTCTTTGGATTTTGAATTGCGTTACTGGGCAATGTATCTTTCTGTCGCTAGTTGAGTTGAGTTGATATATGACCGAATTGTTGTTCAAGCTGTTTTGATAGCAACATAATAAGACTTGATCTTCTCATTAATATTGGAGATGTCAAACTTAATCCTCCTCAATGTCTCATCCTATGTATTAGCCTTCTTCAACAGACGATCAAACATCTTCTCAACCCTAGAGGTACCAGCACCTAAATCTCGATTTTGTGGTTCCACATATAGACCATTCTTGTAACCACCTCTCTGACCCCAATCAGTATTTTTATCCTAGCCCTGTTTCTTTCGTAGTAACCTCCATAGTTATTGTCTCTAAAGGTGGAGCCATTCTTGTTATAGTTTCGACCTTAGTTTCCTTAACTTTAGCGCCAATAGTCCTGATTGGACCCTTGGACCTTGGTCTGGAAACACCCGTCTAATCTGCAATAAAGCAAGTGTCCTCCTCATAGTAAGTCTACTCCTACATGGATGCTCATGAAGGGTGATGAGCGACTGCATTAACTTGTTCCTAATTCTGCTTTATCAATAACTCCACGTTGGTGGTAAATTGGGTAAGCTCTTGCATCATCTCTTCATTTATTTGAGTTGGCACGAAACTAGCATAGACTGCACACGAGCTCTTGGTAGAGGACCTATATCTCGTTCCCCATGAATGATTCATCTTGACCACAAATTCCAGCTTCTCAGCAACCCCTAAAAGTGGCTGATCTAAAAACACACCACTCATGATAGTATCAACACATGGTTGGCTATTTTCGTCCAGGGAGCGGTAGAAGATCTACACCAACGTATTATCAACAATCTTATGGTCAGAGACACTCGTCAGACACTTTGTGAACCTCTCCCATGTGGTGCTGATCGAGTAACCAGAAAGATGCTCAAAGTTGTTGATCAGGTCCTTCAACATAAGCTTCTTTGATCTCTAGAAGAACCTGTCCAAAAAGACTTTTTGTAATTCAACCCACTTGGTGATTGAACTCTATGGGAGCTTAGGTAGCCATAATATTACATTTCCTATTAGAGATAATAGGAAGACACGACATCCAATAGTATCCATAGACATATTCTGGTTTTCCATTACACTCTTACAAATAAACACAATATTATGTAGGTGGTTATGTGGATCCTCTGATTGTAAGCCCGCAACAACCCATGATTTTGCAGTATTTGAAGTAACCCACTTGAAACAATGAAATTTGTGTCATTTGGTAGTGGTAGTAACACAATACCTTCAGTAACGTCCTTAGCCATAGGATTTAGCCAATATTGATTCCATTGATAAGCTTCTATGTTGAGGTCCTATGGATCAATTTCCTTAAGTGGAGGTGGGCTATTATCATTCTCAGTTTGGTTTTGATTCTGACTCTAAGTTGTATTAACCATATTGTTTATATTATATTAGGCCATTCTTCTCAAACATAGTTAATGGAATGCCTCGACTTTGCATGTTGTGCATACACAACACCTGCACGCTAAAACAATACAAAAATAACAAAAACATAAAATGAGGAAAATAAGAATTAATTCTCAAACTACTTAAATTAAACAAACCTAGTTGTATTCCCTGGCAATGACGCCAAAATCTTGATGTCACCCAAGCTATACCTCATTTTTAACGCTAAAATAGTCATTGTCAAGATATATAACCTAATCGAGCTTAGGATTGATTCCATAGGTTATATGGTAGACTTAGAAGAATTTCAACCAATTCATGTTGATTAACTTACTTATCTCCTGAAAGAGGGGAGGGGTTTTGTAAAAACTATAGAAAGAAATCTTCGACTAAGACAAGTGTGAAATCAATATGAAGAGCAACTAGGGTATTGTTTTTCCCATGGTTCGCTAACTTGGTATTTCCAGATAATCAAATTCTTTTCTAGGGTGTAGCATACGGAATGGTAAGTTAAGTTTACCAAACCCTTTGATCTTGGTGAGAGGAAAATTTCACTATGTGATTTGATCTATCCCCGCAGTGTGACATTGCCAACCCTTACCTATTATCCCCGTACAACCTCTCTTGATCCAGTTTGGTTGATTAGACAAGAAACATCAAGTGAATCTCATTAATTAATCTCTTTTCTTATTCATTACTACCTTGATCAGTAACACTAGGCAAGTTCTAACATTAGGCACTGTTAAAAAGCATTCAAACCGAAGAGGATTAATTAATACATGTATGCACACTTTCCAAGAATTAAAAATTATCCCATTTTACCTTGTTAGTTCTCATGGTTCCCACAATCATAGTTATGGATTTAGCTACTCATTATCGGGTTGATGTAAGAATCATGATATTGAATAGCATAATTAAGCACTTACATAAATCAAATTAAGAAAAAGAAATCCAAGCTCGTCACCAAGAATCACAACTATGAATTAAAGAACTCAAAATAATGTTTCACAAGTGTCTCACAATTTTTTTCACTCTTTCTTACTATCTCTCTAAATTTCTGTACAATAATTAACCTAAAAAACTTATTTATAGTGTTTAAAATATAAAACCAAAATGAAATAAGAGAACTGGGTTGACAAACACTATGAACAACTGTACGGGCCGTATGAACTTTTATGGCCCGTAATCAGGGCCTTATGGATTCCTTCAGCTACTCTGGGGGTGACTTTTTTGAGACCCATCAATGGGGCGTATAATGTTTTACGACCTTTGAAGGGTTTTGTCTGATGGCTTTTCAGCAACTCCCCATATTCGGATACTTGGGGTATGACACCTTATTTACGACTAGTAGAAAATTTTATGGCTCATCTGCATATTTATAGACTCAACTTAAAAGAATCACCCTTTACTAGATTTTGCTACGAAACATTCTTGACGGCCAGTGGAAACTGCCAGGACTTGTAAAGGATGTCATAGAACAACATCTTCTGCAATGTCTGTAAACATAGCCAAAAACTCCTGCCAACCTTATAATCCTGCAAAACAAGCATAAAAACATATCAAATCTACTAACATCGCTATAAGAACACATAAATTTTAAAGTTGTAAGCATAAAAAGTGTTGTATGTTGAGAACACATTATTAATCACAAGTCACTTTCTAAAAAACTACTAACTTTCTTCATGTTTGAGACTCTTATCCACAAACCCATCTACAAGTCTCACTATTTATATAACCCGTCATTGGGTATATAGGTTACCCCACACATGAAAACTTTTTACCCTTCCTAAAGTTCATATTTAAGGATTGACATATGGGTTGTAAGTCCACCAACGTACATGGGCCTCATGAATTGACCAAGTCATTTTTTGCAAAACTATTTCTGCACTTTTAGGCTTCAAAATTGGGAGTCTTTACACCAGAGATGGGGACTATTCTGGGTTTCTGTTCAAGATGACTGCAGAGAAAAACTAAAAGAAAAAAGAGCACGACTAGGACATGGCACAGGTATGGAATCAGATGGACCTGCTGACCAAATGTTTATTAGGCAGAGGTTTAGAAAAAGTCAAAGTTGTGGAAGCCTCAAATAGTTATGATGAGCCAGAGTTTGATTTTGTGGAAAAATCTAATTTTTTGAATAACTGGGGGGGTCCTAGACATACAACTCTCAGAACCAAGGTCAGAACTATGGCCATGATAATTACTATGACCAACCCTAAAATTGTGGCTAAGGCAATTAGCAAAATATGGATAAATTCAGGGGCAATCAAACTGGAGCATATAAGCCACTCATGAACAGAGAGTAGGAAAGCAACAGTGGGAGTGGTTCAAAATTGGAGTAAATGATGGCTAAGGTTCTCCAAAAGATGGAAGCCATTGAGGCTTGGGTTTAAGGCATGTGCTAAGACATGGCCAATATAAGTCAACTAGTAGACTCACACTCCACTTTGTTTAAATAGTTAGAATAGCATATAGGGTAGCTATCGGCCAAACTAAATCAAACGAAGGCTGGATCACTTCCTAATGACATGGTCTAAAATCCTAAAAAAGATGTCCAATGCATGGCAGTGACTACCAGGAGTTGTAAGGTAATTTCTAACCCTATTCTTACAGGTGATGCAAGAATTGAGTAATGATGATTGCAAAGCTCTAGACCCCACTAATGCTGAAAGTGATGATGAAGTCGAAGGGCAAAAAGTTGCATTGAAGGAACTGGAGATCACTAGAGGTTCTGGGGAGAAAGAATTAGAAGTAGCAAAGCCTTTGCCAGTTATTCAAGGCTACCACCACCATTCCCATTAAGGATGAAGAAAAAGGTTGAGGATTGCAAGTTCTAAAATTTAAATCTATACTAAGGAACTATCTGTGCATATTACTTTAGTGAAGGATCTTGAAAAAATGTTGGGTTAGTCTAAGTTCATGAAGGACGTAGTCACTAAGAAACACACTCTCATAGTTGCACCTGCGAATAACCTTCATAATTGTAGGGCTATGTCTATGAGTTCTATTGTATAAAAGAAGAAAAATCCAGGTGCTTTTACAATCCTACATATTGTTGCTCCTTATGATTCTTCATAGGCGTTATATGATCTGGATGACAGCATTAATTTGATGCTACTAGCAGTTTACAAATAGTTAGGCCATCAGGCAGGAGCGCAGGACGAGAGGAGCCCCTACACCCACATCTACGTGACTACTAATGGCAGACTAGTCAGTAAAGAGACCATGGAGATCCTATGTGATATGGTAGTCTAAGTGGACAAATTCATCTTTCCAGTATATTTTATCTTTTTGGACTGTTATCTAGATTTTGAGGTCCTCATCATCCTAGGAAGGTTGTTTGGGCCATAGGTTGAGCTTTGCATGATTTGGAGCGTGGGGAGCTTAATTTCTACCTGAATACTCAAAAAGTGAAGTTTAATGTGTGTGCTTCAATAAATAGACCCAAGGATGACATAGTAATATCAATTACTGATGTTGATAATGCATGATGTGTTGTCAAATTACAACACTTTTGATACATAAAACTTTACTTTGTTAGTTGGTTTTATGTGTTTTGTGTTGTGTTTGTAGGATTTTAGGTTTGGCCTTGATTTTGTGAAGAAATACAGAAGTTGCTAATTATTGATGTAGTACGAGACCCTTTACAGGTCATAGACCATTCTACAGGTCGTGAAATGGTTTCATGAACAATTCCAGTGCGGGGTTGATTTTCTGAAGTTGGTTTTATGAACATGCAAACTGGTTGTGAAATGATTTACGAGTCATAGACCATGCTTCATGCCTTGAGGATAAGAGATTTAGGACTTTTCGAAGATTCATCAGATGAAGCCCCTTTACAGGTCATAAACCACTTTGCGAGTAGTATAAAGGTGACGTAGACTTGAAGTCTAAATTTCTAGCAGTTATGTACGAGACCCCAATTACGGGTCGTGGAATGCAAAATGGCCCATAAATCCCTTTCATATGAGGTACCGACTGGTTGTCCTATATT
>DF358993.1:28788-48843 GCA_000787875.1 Solanum virginianum | reverse complement strand
CTGATCATATCCATTGCCTATACGTATGCATTTTGAATATTATGGCTTATGTCCCTATATTAGTTAGGACTAGTATTTTACTTATTATAAATAGGTTTTTAGGTTATTTTTGAGAAGTTTTCGCCTAGTACTCAGAGAACACAGTAATTAGAGATAGAAAATAGTGAGATTACATTGGAGAGTCATTGAGAGCACTTGTATTTAAATATCAATTTTAAGCTTGTCATTCTCATTGAAGTTGGATTTGCTTGTTCTTTATTCTACTGTGTAAGTGTTCAATTATGTTTTTCCAATTCATAATTCTTGCATCTACACAAAGCATGACTAGCTAAATCCACAAGTAGGGTTGTGGAAACCATGAAGAACTAACAAGGTAAAACTGGATAATTTATAATTCTTAAAAAGTGTGCATGCATGTATTAATTAACTCTCTTCATTTTGCATGTTTTCTGATGGTGAAAAACATTAGAACCCACCTAGTGTTACTGATTGGACCAAGGTAGTAATGAATAGGAAAACAAATTAATTAACAGTATTCGATTGATGTGTTCTTGTCTAATCAACCAAAGTAGGCCAAGGGGAGGTTGTACTGGGACTAATAGGTAAGGGTTAGTAATGCACACTATTAAGATAGGCCAAGTCACATAGTGAAATTCAGCTCTCACCTTTGACCAAAGGACTTGGTGAACTTAACTTACTATCCTGCATGCTATACAATGTGAAAGAATTAGGTTATCCAGTGATACTGAGTAAGGGAATCATGGGGAACACAATACCCTAGTTTCTCTCCATCTAGATTTCTCTCTTTTGCTAGTTATTTTAGTTTTATTTTTCCATTGGTTATTGTAAAACCCCCAATTTAGGGGAAGTAAGTTGCTTAGCCACTCGAATTGTGATCATTAAATTCTGTTGATAGGTATTCCCTTTGGGTTTGATCCTCACCTTTGTTTGGTTCTTTTTCTTGAGAGCAACTGCTTTATCCTCTAAAAAGAGGTGTAACTTAGGTGACATCAACATTTTGGCGCTTTTGCTAGGGAATATGGCTAGAATTACTTAATTCCTAGAAATTTAGGTGTTAATCCTTATTTTTCACATTTTACATTTTGTTTTTGCTTTTTTTTCTTTGTAGGGTATAAGTGTAGTATATACCCAACACCAGGAGTCCAGGCAATCCCTTAACTCCGTTTGATCAAGAGATCTAGAGAATGTTGAGGAGAATGGCCCAAGATAACACCAACAACATAGCTAATGCAACTCCGGACAGTAGTGATAATGAGAATGCAGATCATGAGAACTAACTAGCTTTGAAGGACATTGATTCATATCCATAAGATATTAATGGCAATGCTTACCAGTGGAACTAATTCAGGCTAAATCCTATGGCTATGGAGGTGACTGGAGCTATTATGTTACCACTACTACCAGCATGTGAACCCCGAATGTAAAAGAGACGTACAAGACAAGAATAATCATGAACAAATTAGCCCCAACATGAATCATGTCTCTTACAAGTTATTCATGTTATGATTAAAGTATGATTATTTCAAGTATTTCATGGGATTAGACTTAGCACCGATTGAGGCTTAAGGTGGGAGCTCGACCCAAGGAGTCCTTATACAAGGTCTTTAGTGTCTAAACTATCTGCCATCATAGGATTATGTTATTTTCCTAAATGGGCTTTACTAGTGGATCCATCTAGTTTCATGTTATCATGTATGATTTTCCTTGGCAAGTAGACCAAACTTCGTCAGGGGGTGTCATGCCCGGTCACCTTACCAAGGGGGTGTCATGATTTGGATTCCAAGTAGTAGCTCACTTGGTCTATGTCGGTTGAGGTCTCCTCCCACATATGTATGATGTATTATGCAAGTTAAATGTTTTATATGCAGGCTTTATTACAAGCATTGATCATGCATTCCATATTGAGATCATATCCATTGCCTATACGTATGCATTTTGAATATTATGGCTTATGTCTTTGTTGCATTGCACCCCACATACTTAGTACATTCCAAGTACTAACGCAAACTCTATGCCTACATGATATTATCATGCAGGGACCAAAACTCTTATTGATCATCCTCCTCCACGTGGGGAGTTCGGTTCTTTGAAGAAAGCTTTGGTGAGTCCTTAATTCTGAGGACAAAATCTATGTTACTCATGCTATGTTAAGACTTCTTCTTTATGTTGAACACTTATTATCATGAGGGTTAGCCCGGGAAGTGTCTTAGCCCCCGTTCTAATCTTACGTAAAGGTGTTGTTGGATACTATATTTGTATATGCTTATGAGCCTGACAACATTACATTTAAAATATCACTTTCAAAATCCCATTATAAGTGTGAAATCATCATAAATTGCCAACTTAAACATAAATGCACATGAATGACATAGGGGCTGAAATATAAGACTTTATAGCACATAGGGGACATAGAATTAGTACCTTAGGCTTGAGTGGAGTGGAAGAGATAAGGGTATCACTTTTGCATGTCCACTTCAGCCTCCCATATAGCACTGGAGGAGATATTGAAACAACCCCAAAAAGTGCCCGAAAATGTGCCTCGAAAGTGCCTCGAAAGTGCCTGAAATCTTATTTTTCATATATCTAAAAATTCATTTGGAATTTTAAAAATTTGACTTTATATTCTTGTTCAGGGGGTCCAAATTAGGGTGACAAGGGTCTAACCTCGAATTTGAAGCAAAGGAATTGATTTATGAAATTTTCACTTGGTGCAACTTTTAGTGAGGGTCCGCGACCTCTCCACGTGAATTTCCTGTACTGACTTTTCCTAGTTCACCTTGATTTTTCCAAATGTTGGACCTAAGTTTTCCCAAATGTACTTTCATCTATACTTAGCCTTATTTCAACCTCATACCACCATAAACGTAATAATCTTGAGGGAGGGGCAAGGAACGCGAGGACTTAGATTGTTATGATTATTATTTTGTACTCAAAGCACTCGAGTGGGTTGCTTCAGATACTGTAGAACCGTGGGCTATTTGTGGGCTTACCATTGGAGGATCCTCATAGCCATCTACATAATGTTGCATTCATCTGAAAGAGTGTAGTAGGAACACAAAATCTATAGATGTTGTGAGACTCCGTGTCTTCCCATTGTCTCTTACATGCAATGCAACATTATGGCTATCTGAGCTCCTGCAGAGTTCAATCACAAGTTGGGTAGACTTGTAGAAGTCCATTTTGGAGAGGTATTTCCCTAAATCAAAGAAGCTCATGTTGAAGGACCAGATCAACAACCTTGAGCAACTTCCTGGTGATTAGATCAGTACTACTAGGGAGAAGTTTACCAAATGCTTGAGAAGTGTCCTAGACTGCAACATAGTTGATGATGCCTTAGGGAGATCTTCTACCTTGCCTTTGACGAGAACAGTTAGGCTTGCGCTGACACTATAATGGGGAGCATGGTCTTGGACCTGCCATTTGCAAGGGTAACAAAGCAGATGGAAAGAGTGGTTAAGACTAATCATGCATGGGAACAGAGAGACAGAGCATCTATAAAAGTTTTAGCATTGTCAGTGTTGCTCTGGAGAAAGAAAAGAATAACAAAGAAATCATCTAATAGCTTGCCCAAATTCGCACTGGTGTAGAGGTTATAGTGAAATAGAACCAAGAGCAAGTCTATGTAATGGTTCATCAACCTCCATATGCACTCATGTATGATGAGTCTTATTATGATAAGGATGCATGTTTTATTGTTGATCAGACAGGGGGTTTCCAGACCAACGTCCAAGGTTCCAATCAGGACTAATGGCACCAAGGTCAAGGAAACCAACGTCAAAACTTCAACAAAGATAAAGCTTTCAGAAACAACCATGAAGGATATTATTATAGGAATAGGGGTATAGAGAGAGATGCAGATTAGGGTTGCAGAGATGGCATAAAAAATGGTCCTTATATGCCACCACATAATCCCGATGCATGACCAAGTAGTTCTAGAATTGAAGAGATTTTTGATCGCCTATGAAAGAAAGTTGAAACACAGGATGAGACTCTGAGAGGTATGGAATCTAAGAATTCTAGCATTAATCAAAAAATTAAGTCCCATTTTGTAGCTATCAAACACCTTAAACAACAGTTTTGTTAAGTGTTAACTCATATAAATCAGCATCAGAGGGGTACACTGCCTAGCAACAATGTTCAGAATCCTAAAAATAAAAGGCAGTGTATGATAGTTAGTACTTAGGGTGGTAAGAGCATCATTGACCTCCTATGCTAGTCGATGAGGAAGATATTTAAGAGGAGATGATTACAGCCAATGATGCAGGGATAAGAGATGATTATGGCAAGGATGGGGTGAGTGAAGCAACTGATGCACCACAAAAGTTGAAGCTTATTGGTAGGCTGCCTCCTCCCTTCCCTCAAAGAATCAAAAAAAGAGAGAAGGAAGGTAAATTCAAGAACTTTCTCTACATGCATAAACAACTCTCCATTAATATCCCTCTCATTGAGGCATTGGAGAAGATTCCAGGGTATGCTAAGTATATGAAGGACCTGGTCACTAAGAAGCTCACTGTAAGCCAGGAGCTCTCCTAAAGAGCTCTAGCATTGCAGTGCTATTGCTACGAGGTCCTTGGTGTAGAAGCTAGAAGATTCCAGTGTAGTAACCATATATCTCAAAATCCGTGTGTGATATCGAATATCCAACTTCATATTCTTTATCAGGGAGAAAAATTAAGTAGGAAATAGGTCTAACCCCGATGTTAGAGCAAATAAATCACAATTTTAATTTCCCAAAATTTGCTTATCCAGAATGAGTCAACGCCCCTGGCGTGACGCGACCAGGGTGCGGACTAGTGTTATTTTTGCTCAGTTATTTCTAGTTCGGTCCATGGCTTTTGAGTCTTGGACCTAAGTCTTCCTATGCATGAAAATAACTATACTTAGCCATATTTCGCCTTCATATCAAACAAGACATTCCCCAATACTTTCTCAAACACTTAGACCAATATTGCACCTCAAATTTCAAGTCCCAAAACTCATTGGATCTTAAGGATTTCACTCAAGCTTCAAGTATCCATTTCCAATCTTCATCAATTAATTCTCCAAAGTTAAGATATGCGAATTTTAACTATTGGATCCTTTCACCCATGGTGCCCAAGCTTCCTTTTTATATAAATTGCATGATTCTAAGTTGATTTTACTTATGGGTCTTCTATTATGAATTGGACTATGAACTATGTTGGGATTTTGTAAAAGTGTGACTATTTATGCATATTTTGAGCTATGAATCTTAGATCTATCTTGAGATTTGATTAAAGGTTTGATGTACATTGAATGAGGGTACCTGCATGATTTCACTCTTGAATTGCATAATTTTACTCTAGCATTGCACACCACCAAGTGTTTGATAAAATGTATTGTTAATGTATCTTGAGTTACTGAAGGCCTAATGCTTGGTAAATAAGTTAAGTGACTTTATGATAATGAAAGGGTGATATGTATGTGTTGCTTCCATGAGAAGTATCTATTGTGTTGTGAGTTGACTATAGCCAAGTGAGGGGTGATGCCTCAATCACCTTGGTCAGGAGTAGTACGCTATCAACTAATTAAGGGGTTGTTACCTCAATCAACTTAGATGGGGGTGGTAAGCCATTAACAAATTGAGGGGTTGGTACCTCAATCACCTTGGATAGGGGTCATAAGCCATTAACCAATTGAGGGGTTGGTACCTCCATCACCTTGGATGGAGGTGGTAAGCCATCAACCAATTGAGGGGTTGGTACCTCAATCACCTTGGATGGGGGTGGTAAGCCATCAACCAATTGAGGGATTGGTACCTCAATCACTTCAGGTGGAGAGTGCTTATGTCAGTCAACCAATTGAGGGGTTGGTACCTCAATCACCTTGGATGGGGGTGGTAAGCCATCAACCAATTGAGGGATTGGTACCTCAATCACTTCAGGTGGAGAGTGCTTATGTCAGTCAACCAATTGAGGGGTTGGTACCTCAATCACTTCTAAGGGGTAGTCTACCTTAGATTCCAAGTACTAAGTTGTTTGGTCTATGATGATGGTCTATTCCCACACATGTAACATGTTCCATATATAAGTATGTTTACTTCAAGTATCATTTACACATGCCATATTGTTATATGATCATCTATTAATTATGCATTTTTACTATGTTGCTTATCTATTGTTGCATATGTTGCTTATCTATTGTTGCATTTCATCCTACAAACTTAGTACATTCAAACATACTAACGCATACTCTATGCCTACATGGTGTTACTATGTAGGGATCGAAGCTCCTCACGATCATTCTCATCCTCCTCCACATGGCTGTGCGGTATCTCTCAAAGCAAGTTGGTGAGTCCTCAACTTTGAGGACATACTTTTTCTTAATTTATGCTATGTGTAGTTTTCTTTATTGTATACTTTTTCTATGAGGGTAAGCCCGGTTGCTTCTTTTGTCCCCCGTTAAGTTCTATGTTTAGAGGCATTGTTGGAAAAGTTATGTAATGATGCTATGAGACTTGACTCTCTTGAATATTTTGATACTTTATGATATGAAAGATGTCCCTTAGCCCCATGTTCCCTTTTTACTATCTATTATTATTGTTTTATTGCTTTCTCGACCAAGGATATGTAATGATATGTTAAGAGGCTTGATTGGGGTCTCTTCAGGTTCCCCATTTATCGTGTCACATCTATGCCGTAGGCTTGGGTCTTGACAATTTGGGACATTGGGCTGGTTGCATATAGGGTAATAGTGTATTCTATGAAAAATATGCAGGTACAGGGCTAAGTTAGCTATTTTTGGTTGAGAAGAGCATGTAAAAATCTCTATGACTAGTTATACGGGTTGTAAAACACTTTACGATATATACACCATCACACAGAGATTTCCACTAAGCAAAAAAGCAATGCATTCTAGTCGATGAGCCAACTTTACGATCCATAAATAAATCTACAGTTCATGAATGGGGCTCATGGACCCTAGGTAGGTTTCTTAAAATTTTTCTAAGAGTTGAGGTCTCCACGACGAACTCTATGAGACATAAATCACTCTACGACTTGTATAGTGGTTTGTGAAACCTAGTCCTAAAATCTAAGGTTTGGATGTTTTACGATACCACAGTGCACAAGCCATAAAACACTATAAGACCCATAATCGCGGTTTTGTAAAGCGTAGGCCCATTAGATTTCAGTTGACCTAGTCAAGGAATAAATAATGGAGTCAATTTATTTTGGCCCCATTTCTAAACTAATTTACAAAATTACCTGGCCAATTGCTCTCCCACCCAATTTCGACCACTAACAACAACCATACCCCATTTTTTAGTGATTATTTAGTGACCTAGGGTTTAGTGCCTCTTCACCACCTTCATCTTCTACAACTTAATCACGCTACTTGGTAAGTTTTCGGTTAATTAAAAACCCTTGATTTGGCTATGTTGTATAATTGAGTTGGAATTCATGTTGGAAATAGTAGTTTAGACACAAAACCCATGTGCAATTGATTAAGTTGAGTTGCCCATGTTTGGATGTTTGTCTTTGTCTGACATTAGGTTCTTTACATTGTTATATGATTTGAATAGTATAATAGGTGTCTATTGAATCACCCAACATGTGTGATGAATTGATATTGTGTGTAAATTGGTAGGTGATGACATAGGTGCGTATAGTTTGTTGAAAACAATGTCACATGTGGTTGGAATAGTTGGGGAAACATGTTTAATTGCTTTTGATGGGGTATATGTATTGTATAACATTTTGGGGGGTATGGTTGTGGTATGAAAATTATGTGGGTGTGTGCGTTTTTGCTTCAATGATGGTAGAACACTTGTTGAAAAAGTCGTATGGGGTCCATTGTGATGGGCTTAGAAACTAAGCTAACTGAGTTTTCTTGTTTACAAGTGGATTTTACAACTCGTGGATCATTCTACGAGTCGTAATTACCCTCATGCAAGATTCAAGAAAGTTAAAATTTTTGAGTATCCATCAGAAGAGACCTTCTATGTGTCATAGATCACTTTACCACTCGTAGATAGGTCTCATAGATCCTTGCTTGGAATAAATTCACACTAGAATTCTCTAAGACTTGGTCTATGACTCGTAAATCATTTTGCGAGTCATACCTAGTTTGTGGACTTTTCAAAAGATAGAATTGTTTAGACCACTATTTTAAGAATGCTTTTTACGGTACATCGTACTAACTATGGCTCGCAAAGATGCTTTCGTATATCCTTTTACAACTTAATCTGAATTATTTTGTCGTTTCAATTTTTAATTTGTTGGGCCAACCAATGTGTGTAAATTTTCATGTTTCAAGTACTATGGCCTAAAATCCAAACATTTTGAGACCAGGACCATGTAAACATTTTAGAGATGAGTCTTAGGATAATAAGTAGGTTACTATACTAAGTGGCTCACTAGAGGACCTTGGGGTCAACCCGAAGTAGGAGGTGGATCGATCACACACTAGAACTTCTGCCAGGTCTGGGCAGACTCAGGCTCTCATTATTTGCACTCCCTAGTTTGATGAGGAAGGCAATGACTAGAACGATTCACCCTAGATGACACCATCAAAAGAGAAGTCCAACTTTGAGGGAAACTCTTAGGATGGATCAGAGACTCAGTCCTCTGCATTGCATCGTTTATCACCACCTGACGCTCTTACTAGTTGGTGGTGTGTCATGGGCATGCAGAACATCTATGCTAAGGATGTGCCGCAGACAAAGTTGGACAACCCAACCCACTCCATTTATGAGGAGCCCAAAGTCATCTCAGACAGATTTGATTGTGGTCCCTAATCTTTAGGATACGATGATTAGATACAGGCTTCAATAGCTGACCAAATCTCTTAGATGATACTCCTTGACCATGGTGAGGTCTTCTATGCTTTATGTGCAGCCACTATTCATAGCACTCTTCCCAAGGGGAACAAGCCATTCGCTCAGCTTAGATTGACCAAGACGACAATGATGGGTTGGCAGGTGGACATATTAGAGATTACTGTCTACCAAATCTTTTTTGGACCACGATTCCATGCCCTTAGATCCATCATAAAGTTTGACTATAGATTGAGTCAGATAAGGGACCCCATCATTATAAGAGATCCAAAGTGATGAGGCAGCTAGATATGATTGCTTGCTGGTTATATTGCACAGCAGGGTCCGAAACTTGCTTGGCTCTCTACACACTCGGAGCCAATTGTCAAGGCTTTGCTTAGTTTCCCCACTAATATTTGGTAGGTTATTGGTTGTTCACGAATTTGACCTACTCTAGCTGATAATACATTGATGTCAAAGTGTGAAATATTGGTTGCCAGCATCTTGGCTGGTTATGATATTGATATGGCCTACCTTATAACCGAGCAGATTCACGAGGCTGCCCTAAAGAGGTCTACCTCTATCCCATTCCCTTGTTTGATATATAAGCTCTGTCTAGAGTTAAGGGTGGAGAGTTTGGACAAGCTGGACCAGCTAATTGAGGGCTAATGTACATTGGATCCTAGCCTAATCAAGGCTGATTAGAACCCGGTGGCACTCCGGTGAGCAGAACCTCCTCCTATGCCTGAGATGTTCATCCTAGTGCCACCGCTTGAGGGTTTATAGACTACTATCGCCACTACTGCTGCTATTGAGAAAAGGCCCCCATAGCCTAAAAAATGAGGAGAGAGGGCCCACTACTTCTATTCTTACACCACAAGCCTCAACATCACAGGATACTCCCATAGGCATGGTTTACGTGTCCGCCACATCTATACAGGCCCAGGTGCAGAGGTTATCTCACATTTAGTCATAGTTGACTTAGCTTGTTCATCAGATTAGGCAGTGGGTCTGCTAGGCCATTTCAGACTTAGAGGGCTATATGCTGCCATTCGCAATCGCTACTATTTAGGATCGTCTCTTCACCATGTATTCCTATATCAACACCTTCGAGGCAAGAGTACAACCGAACCTGAGCACGACCTGGACATCAAAATTGATGGCCCTTTAGATGGAGATCCAATAGCTCTGGGCTGATATGATAGCAACACTAGTAGCATTGGTTGCTCTTCTAGAGACTACGCCCTCGATGCCACTGGTAGATCTTTTAGCTCCTGATGAGCTAGTTCAGCCTTCCCATGGGAAGAGACCCCATCCGGACGATAATCTTGATACTGTACAATTTCAGGCAGGGATAAGTGAGCAGAAAGAACTCAAGCTTATCTTGAGGATGTCAAAACTAGAGGCAAAAATATGACGAGCTCATGAGCTAGAGCAGGTGAGGAGTGCTGGTCCTTCCGAATAGATTACTACTATTGAAAAGACTACCCTATAGGAGGAGGGCGGTCAGACTCAACCACACATCGGTGCTTAAGAGCCCAATTATGATTTTTGACCTCTTATGTTTTATTTTTCTTTAATTGTTTATATTGGGGAAAATGCACATCATTTTTCGTAGGGTGTGGGTAGTTATGAGCCTTAGTGTAGTCTAAGTAGCTTGGGTCCATAACTACCCTAATTTTTTATCTTAAGGTTTTCTTACCTATGTTCTTTTTCCCCGTGGATATTTACTTTCTGTTGAACTAACATGTTTAGGATGTCTAGCTAGTATCAGTAGCATATAGTACTAATACTTAGGACATATAACATGTTTTTGTGATTTGTTTAAAAAATGATACCCACCAAAAATTTTGATTAGTGGTCCGATAACAACCATGTTTAGGTATGTGACAATGTTTACTCTCATAAGTGAGGATAAATTGAGATGGAAAACATGATCTGAGAGTCTTTTGTTTAAAATGTAGGCAGTGCCATGTGAATGTGAGCTTAATTTGCTAGATTCATGTGTTATGTGCTAATTCAGTACTTGAGTTGTTACTCTAGGTTAGACTTTAGATTAATTGGATTAGGGAAGGATCTTAGGCCTTTATTCTAACTAGTCCACTAGGTTGAAATGACCAACCGTAATTGTAGTGTATCCCTTGTTCCTAATGTGTGAGCCTAACATGTACCTATTCTTTGAAAACACCTGATTAGCCTAGCCTTGTTAGTTGTAACATCTTGAAATTTGCCCTGGTCCCTCCTTAAACATTGTGCACCTTGACCTAGGCAAAAAGCCTAAGTTGAGGGTGACTACCAAAAGTGACACTGGTTTTGAGGATGGATATTGTGCACCTCAATAAAGGCCAAAAACCTAAGTTGAGGTTAGCTATTATAAGGGTGAAACACAGAGATAAGGAGGGAAGTTAGTAAAACAAAGAAAAAGGAAAAAATCATTTACTGGGTGAAAGAAAAATAAGTGATGCCTTAGTTTGTGAGCTAAAAAGAGAAAAATGAATTGTAAAAGTTAGGTAAAATGTTGAAACATGAAAAGGAAGCACCCTAAAAGGCTTAAAAGATGAGAAAGGAAGAATGTGATAGAAATAATGGAGTTGGTATGACAAGAGTGTAGAAAAATGCAGTGTCAAGGAGGGCCTTTAGTCACTATGTTTCCAAAATGCCATACCAAAGCCCCTGAGCCTAAATTACAACCCTAGAAAGTTCTAAAATGATCCTAGTCATATAACTATATTGTTGGGATTCCTCCAGGACTATGCACTCACAAAATCAAGTTGAAGGATGACTATGTCCCAAGTATTGAGCTTCAAGTAGTTGAAGGTCATAGTCATGAGTATAGGGGCAAGACTATGGTATTAGGCTTGATGTATGCTTTTGTGAGAGTGAGCGATTTTGCGTAACACCAAGGTTATAAATGAAAACATCATTGAGTGCCTGATATGAGATTACTTTCAGTGAGGGCACTTGCATTGTATTGGTAACTTCAAACTTGTTCAATGACTATTGATTTTTGATAGTACCTCACTTGTCATAGTTGTGTTTTCATATGCACTAGTTTGTATTAGTTTGGTAGATCGCTATTTGATTCTATTTTGAAAAGGTGGTATAGGTATCTGAGTTTGAGATGTATGTCATTAGGTTGAGATCTATGCATTACTATATTATTTATACAACTCGAGTCTTTTACTTGAAGACAAGCAATAATTTTAAGTTGATGATGCATGATGAGCTGTTAAAATACAACACTTTTGATGCTTAAAACTTGAAATATTATGTCTTCGAAAGGTGATGTTAGTTGATTTTATGTGTTTTTGTGTTGTGTTTGTAGGATTTTAGCTTTGGCCTTGATTTTAGGAAGAAATACAAAAGTTTCTGATTGATGCACTACGAGACCCTTTATGGGCTGTAGACCATTCTACGAGTCGTGAAATGGTTTCGTGAACAAATCTAGTGAGGGGCTAATTTTCTGAAGTTGATTTTACAAACATGTAGATGGGTCAAAAAATGATTTACGAGTCATAGAGCATGGTTCGTTCCTTGAGGATCAGAGATTTGGGACTTTCAGAAGATTCATTAGACGAAACCCCTTTACGGGTCATAAACCACTTTACGAGTCGTATAGAGTTGTCACAGACTTGAAGTCTAAATTTGCAGCAGCTTTGTATGAGACCCCAATTATGGGCCGTGGAAAGCAATATGACCCGTAAACCCCTTTCGTATGGCATGCCAACTAGTTATCCTATTTTAGTTAAGACTTGTATTTTAATTATTACAAATAGGTTGTTAGGTTATTCTTTTGAAGTTTTCACCTAGTTCTTGGAGAACTCAGTAGTTAGAGAGAGAAAATAGTAAGATTACATTGGAGATTCTTTTAGAACACTTGTATTTGAATTTCATCTTTAAGCTAGTGATTCTCATTGAAGTTGGATTTGCTTGTTCTTAATTCTATTGTGTAAGTGTTCAATTATGTTTTTCCAATTCATAATTCTTGCATCTACATAAAGTATGAGTAGCTAAAGTCACAACTAAGGTTGTGGGAACCATGAAGAACTAACAAGGTAAAACTAGATATTTTATAATTCTTGAAAAGTATGCATGTAAGTATTAATCAACTCTCTTTATTATGCATGATTTTGATGGTGTACAATATTAGAACCCACCTAGTGTTACTAACTGGGCCAAGGTAGTAATGAATAGGAAAATAGATTAATTAATAGGATTTGATTGATGTGTTCTCGTCTAATCATCAAAACTGGGCCAAGGGGAGGTTATACTAGGACTTATAGGTAAGGGGTTAGTAATGCATACTACGAAGATAAGACAAGTCACATAGTAAAATTCACCTCTCACCTTTGACTAAAAGGCTTGATGAACTTAACTTACCATCTTGCATGATACATACTATAAACGAATTAGGTTATTTGGTGATACTGAGTTAGGGAATCATGGTGAACATAATGCCCTAGTTTCTCTCCATATTGATTTCTCTCTTGTGTTAGTTATTTTAGTTTTATTTTTTTCATTAATTATTGCAAAATCCTTCCTTTTGTGGGAGTAAGTTAGTTAACCACTCGAATTGAGATCATTAAATTCTCTTGGGTCTACATATTCCCTGTGGGTTCAACCCTAACCTTTGTTAGGTTTTATTTCTTGACAATGACCACTTTATCCTCTAAAAAAATGTGTAACTTAGGTGGCATTATTTATGTCCCCATAGAAGGGAGGTTGGGTATGGACCCATTGGCAGCAGTGGTCATAAATTTTTAGAGGAAGAAATTGAGAGGTATGATGAGTTTGTACATGTATTGCAAGGTATGGGGTCCAAACCCTTTACCCCTAAGAAGTTAGATCTAGATCTGAAAAATCAATCCAATTCACCTACCATACCATTTATTAAAGAACCCCCTATAGTGGAACTCAAAGAATTGCTACATCACTTGAGGTATGTCTTTTTGTGTTCTAACAATATTCTTCTTAACATATTTTCTATAGATCTCCCAGCAGAGTAGGTTATAGCTTAATTTGAGGGTGTAGGTTTGGGGGGGGAGGTAGCGTCCTCCAAAGGTTCAAGAGGGCCAATAGTTGGACTATAACTATATTGTTGGGATTCCTCCAGGACTATGCACTCACAAAATCAAGTTGAAGGATGACTATGTCCCAAGTATTGAGCTTCAGTGAATGGTTAATCCACATATGAGAAAGGTTGTACAAAAAGAGATAATCAAGTAGCTAGATGCAAAGATCATATACCTAATTTCATATAGTAGCTGGGTGATCCTAGTATAGTGTGTCGCTAAGTAGAATGTTGTGACCATATTACCGATCACTGGGTGGCAATCTATATGTATTACAAGAAGCTCAAAAGATGGACCTTTAAAGATCAGTTCCCCATGTTCTTTAGGGACCAAATATTAGAATGATTGATAGGCCGAGGGTGGTAATATTTCCTGGATGGGTACTTAGGCTACAATCAAATCTCTATAGTGCCAGAAGACCAGGAACAAACCATCTTTAACCGTTATTATGGGACCCTAGATTTCAGGCATATTTCTTTTAGGCTTTGCAATGCGACAGCCACTTTTCAGCGTTGCATGATGTCAATCTTCTCTGATATGGTTGAAGACATCCTTTATCTTCGCTATAATGGGTGATGCTTTTGATGATTGTTTGCTTAATCTTAGTAGGGCATTGTAGCATTATGAAGAAGCAAACTTAGTCCTGAACTGGAAAAGTGTCACATCATGCTCAATGAAGGGATCATCTTAGTCTATAAGATCTTTGACAGAGGAATAGAGGTAGACAAGGCAATGATAGAGGTCATGGAGAAATTGCCACCTCCCATTTTTGTGAAGGGTGCCGAAGCTTCTTAGGGCATGTAGGTTTCTACCATTGGTTTATAAGAGATGTTTCCAAAATTGCACAATCACTATGCATATTATTAGAGAAATATGCTAAGTTTCACTTTAATGATGCATATTTATAGGCCTATGCCACTCTAAAAGCAAAACTGATCTTTGCACAAAAGATAGTGGCACCAGACTGTTCTGCTCCGTCTGACGTCATGTGTGATGCCAGTTAAATTGGTATGGGTGTTGTGTTGGCCCAAAAGTGTAACAAGATGTCTCATCCTATATACTATGCCAACAAGACTCTGAATGAGGCACAAGGAGATTATACAGTGACTAAGTAGGAATTATTAGATATGGTTTATGCCTCTGATAAATTTGGGCCTATTTTCTAGGAACCGAAGTAATAGCAAACACTGAGCATGTGACATTGAGATGCTTGATGGCCAAAACCGATGGTAAGAGTAGACTGATCAGATGGGTCCTCCTATTACACAAGTTTTATTTTAAGGTCCAGCAAACTAAAGGAGGCAAAAACTAGGTGCCTGATCTCTTGTCTATACTAGAAGATGAATCCGGAGATAATGATATGTTAGAAATTGATAATTCATTTCTAGACAATCAGGGATTAGGTGCTATTGTTGATCTTATTCCTTGGTTTGTCGAACTTGCCTATTATTTGGTTAGTGATATTATGCCTAAAGACCCCGCCTTCTATTAGAGGAAGAAGTTTCTTTATGATGTTGACAAGTAATTTTGGGATGAGCCATTCTTTTTCAGGATATCTACAGGCAATGTTATCACGAAGTGCATACTTAAGGAATAGATACTAAGCATTTTGGTGTCTTACCACTCTTCTCTAGAAGGTGGGCATCATAGTGGTGCAAGGACAATAGAGAAGATCATGCAGTGTGGGTACTACTAGCCCATCATTTATTGAGATGTACATGATTTAGCGTAGAGCTGTGATCAATGCCAAAGATAGGGTAACATGTCTAGGTGCTAGGAATTGCCTATGACCTTAATTCTGGAAGTGGAACTATTCAATATTTGGGGGGTTGACTTCATTGGTCCATTTGTAAGCTCATATGGCATGAAATACATTCTAATGTTGGTTTATTACATCTCAAGTAGTCGAAGCCATTTCCCTGCTTGACAAAGAGTGTTAAAGTGTGGCAAGTTTTCTAAGGTGGAACATCTTCTCCAAATTTGAGACGCCTAGAACTATCATTAGTGATGGGGGTCAAAACTTTTGAAACAAGATCTTCTGATCTCTATTATCAAAGTATGGTATGGGACAGAACAAGGTGGCAACACTATATATTCCACAAACTAGTGAGTAGGCTAAAGTTTCCAATAGAGAGATCAAGGAGATATTTGGCTAAAACAGTTAATGTCACAAGAATGGATTGGGCACAAAAACTGGATGATGCATTCTGGGCTTATCTAATGATTTATAAGATGCCAATTAGTATGTCACCATACTGGTTGGTCTTTAGTTAAGCCTGCAATCTGCCCATGGAGCGAGAACATAAGGCACTATAGGCTTTAAAGAAACTTACCTAAGACATGACCAACTCAATGAGTTTGATGAGTTTTTCCTTCGTACTTATGAGAATGTAGCACTCTACAAGGACCAGATGTAGTTTTTAGTATGATAAGCATATTGCCTAGAGGAGTTTTAGTATTGGCGATAGGGTTATGTTATACAACTCCTGATTATGGCTCTTTTAGTATTGGCAATAGGGTTATGTTATACAACTCCAGATTATGGCTATTTCCTACTAAAGTAAAATCCAAGTGGTCGGGTCCATTCAGTGTAACACAAGTGTCTCCCTATGATGCAAGTGAGTTTCAAGATTCTGATGGAGTCAGATTTAAGGTGAATGGCAAGAGGGTAAAACTATACATAGGGATAGTAGAGGAGATCAAAATAGTTGTTGAAATCTTGCTGGACAAAGTCTGAGTAGTCAAGCCTTCTGCATCATGCCATGATGTTAAATTAATTTTTTCTCCAAAGGCAACCCAAGGCTTGTATTTGTAGGACATAGTTATTTTACTTTATTTTTCTTTTCTTTTGTGTCATTGTGATAGGATTGACCTTCAGTTTGGGATGGAATTGCAGGTTAAATACACAAGAAATGTTCTTGGTAGACATATTTAGGAAGCTTGATGAGGTCCACGGTTGAAAGTTGTGTAAATTATACAAAGGCCCTTACCACAGGACCATCCACGTGCCATGGTGCACACCATGAACCATGGAGGTACCTTATGTTCTCTCCTGCAGAGACCTGGCCAGGTGGTTTTCTATACAAAACTCTTTATGGCTCGTGAAAGGATTAACGAACCCTGTAAGGTCCTTCGGTCATGTAAGTACCCTTCCCTAAAATGTGTTTAAGTAGGATTCTATGAAACATTACATGGATTATAGTATACACCATAGTCTATGAATGCCTCTATGAAGGGGATATCAGACAAGACTCAATTCAACCCAGGTCAAGAATTTTTTCTTTTTATTCACTCAAAAATGAACCCTCAAATTTCTTTATCTAATTTTTCTATCCAAACTTAAATCCTTGCATTCAACACACCCTAATCTTATGCTCAAGTCCTTATAGGCTGGCTTTCTCAGATTTCTCCAAGATTCTAGTGTCTTTATAGGTTCTCATCACTACTATTCCTCATTAAAGTAAGTTGTGCTTTATTTTCCTATAACTTTATGCTATTTCTTATGATTGTGTGTGATTAGCAGTTTTAGTTAGGTGTTATTGAGCCTTAATCATGACAATGTGTGCTTTCGTTGTCTATTGTGTTGAATTATATGATTTAGGGCACTTCATTGCAATTTAGGGGTGGTTTAAGGGTGTGGGTGTGCTTAAATTTGTTTTTTAATACTGTGATATTATGATGGCTGATTCTATGGACCTAATGTTGTTAAATTAAAAGTTGTTGGTGTTGATCTCATTGGAGGGACTTTCACGGTGCCCTTCATAAACCATGGTGCACACCACAACCATTGAAAGGAAAACATGTAGGGACTCTTCCCTATTGCAACTTAAGGAGCCCTCCACTATACCCTTCATGATCCGTTGTGTGCATCATGGGACATGAAAGGGTTCATCCAGGGACCCTTTCCTATTTTAACTACGAAGGCCCCCTTTACGTTACCCTCTACAGGCCATGGTATTTGCTTATATTTGTTTTCTCCTGAATTTGATTGCATATATGTTCCTACACTATAAATTAGTGCAATTTCCCTATGATAGACTAGATGATGCGACTCTTAAGCATTATTATTACCTTTTAGCATAGAGGAAGTCTGAGTACCCATTAGTATATCACATTGTTGGTTCATAAACTAACATATATTTCTCATTTTGGTGTATTTCTGCTATGGCTCCACACAAGAAAAATGCATCCCCTAAGATGAGCTCCAATCCCACATTTGCGATGAATCTAGCAATGAGTCAGGGAATGTCCTAGGTAATGAATCCTCGAGGGGTTTTAAAGTATAATATCAAGGAGCTATCTCCTAACATCCACTGTGCACCACCAGATCTCGAGAAGTGGTCAGGATGATGCTTTCCCAGTTAGTGAAGAAGGGTGAACCTAAGGTTTATGAGGTTGCCCAAAATAAGATTGTTATGGTCCAGCACGAGAAAATACCTAGACAATAGGAGGATAAGGATGGAGACAAAAGTAATGATAGTGATATCCATTTTGCAGAATTTCAAACACACAACTCCTACACTTGAAAGTTATTGGTAGAATTTCTCAAGAATAGGTGGTCCATTCTATGTGCTAAAAAGATCTACCAATAAAGGTTTATCAAAAGGTCCATTGGATTGTAAAATAGGGCATTGGTGCTTGAGACATAGGTCTTCATTAATAAGGCCATAGTTCTAAAGGCTAAAGAGTTGTTTGAGGCCTAATACTTTGAAAGGATGGCTCAACCACAAGGCTATTCTAGCTTTGTGCACTCTCAGGAGTTATATTCAGCCTATGTAGCCTCTTTACTCAACTCCTTTACTAAAGAACGTCCCTGATAGGCTAAAAGGAGGTTGGCAATTAGTATACTACCACTTGTTTATATTGGGATATGGGTCACAAGGGCAAATATCACCAAGGCTACCATCAATAGATTCCTCAATGGCCCAAATTTCATATCACCACTGGCTGGTTTGTATGATGTATGCCACCACCATGTGACTATTGAAGCATAAATAGAAAATTTTGAGCACCGAGTGGATGTGATAACATAGATCACCCAACACATTACCATAAAAGGGGTCGAGTAAGGGTGGTTTACCGACCCACATGTCCAAATTACTAAGGTATCCTATCTGTCTATGCTATGTTTTGGTTGGCATGTGTTCATTAGCAGCTTCGCCTAAAAGGTAATGAGAACACCCTTTCACCAGCGGAAGCTAATCTAGTCAACTGTATAATAGCCCAGAGTAGTGTGAATGGAAAGCATATGATTGACATGAAGATGCGTGATAGTGTAACGACCCTAAAAAGTGTCCAAAAATGTGCCTCAAAAGTGCCCAGAATTGTTATTTCTATGTATCTCAAAATATGTGCATTATTTCAAAATTTTGACATCATATTCTTGTTCATGGGGTTAAATTGAGTGGGAAATGGGTCTAACCCAAATTTTAGAGCAACCGTATCAAAATTCTAAAAGCACAGAAAATGCTATTTAGGAGGGTCAAATTTGAAGCAGTATATCTCTTAGCACATAATGGATTAATGTCCTATGACTTATTAAATTAAAGCCCTTTGAATTAGCTTTCCAATGCACTTGGTTTCATCGCACTTTGAATTCGGATGAAGGATTTATGCCCATTTTCGTAGAACTCATATGTATAGAAAATGCAGATTCCAGTGGGGTTTTCGAATTACCTCCGCGACTCGCCCTGTTGTTTTTGGTGCCTATTTTAACTTTTTTTGGTCCAAGACTTAGACATACATTATTGAATAACACCTTTTGATGAGACATATGAATAAGAAGCTTCGAGAAAACTAGTGTGTTCTGAATTATATGTCGAATAATAAAAAGAAGTTCTCTTTCTAATCCTATTTAGATTATGTCGGGTGAATACAATAAATTTCTTCAAAGCCAATTTTTCCTAAATTTATACGTCGACCAATCCTTCCTAATTCATAAGATTTCAAAATAGCATGATCTAATTTGAAAATTTCAAGAGAGATATTTTGTTTACGGATTTTCGAGCCCCCATAAACTAAAAATCCATAACCCCAATTGCTATCTTTTTCTCGAATTTTACTCTTAGGGTTCCCAAACTTAAAAATAGATATACTTAGCCTTATTTCTGCCTCATATCATCCTAAATATTCTCCAATATCTTCTCAAACACTTAGACTCATATTTCACCCTAAATTCAAGTCCCAATA
>DF358993.1:10641-25536 GCA_000787875.1 Solanum virginianum | reverse complement strand
TTCTCCTAAGGGGGAGATAGTGGTTTATGGTACCAAGTGGGTTAGATGTGTTTAAGGTTGATAGTTGAGTTATGGTTGTCAGTCCTTATAGGGTGAAAAGGGAAGTTGGTAAGCCTGCATAAGTTTGGGGATTGCCTATGGAGAGGGGTTTGGTTAGCCCGGTTCTTCATGCTTCTATGTTGAGGGGATGTATTGTTGACTATAGTGTTATAGAACACTTTGAGGTTATGGGTGTTATAGTGGATAAGTTGTCTTAGGAGACAGTCCTGGTGGAGGTGTTGGATGGATGAGTATAGAAGTTGATTGATAATTATGTAGTGTTCTTCAAGGCCCTTTGGAAGAGTCGTCTAGTCGAAAGTGTCTCTCGGGGAGCGGACATGGAAAGAAATACCCATATCTCTTTCATTCTATTCAAACTTATGATAACACATCAATTCCTTTTTATGAATCCAAGTCTCATATTTCAGCCCTTTGTAATTTATATGCATTCATATTTAAGTACACAAATTTATGATGATTTTACACTTATGTTGAGATTTTGAAAATAGTATTTGAAAAGTAATATTGCATTCTTGTTGGGCCTGATTCGATCATGATTACTCTTCTCTTATATGTTTCTTTGACATTCGGGGACGAATGTTCCCAAGGGAGAGATATTGTAACGACCCCGAAAAGTGCTCGAAATGTGTCTCGAAAATGCCCAAAATTGTAGTTTCCATGTATCTCAAAATTCGTGAGCTATTTCAAAAAACGAACTTCATATTCTTGTTCAGGGGGTCAAATTGAGTGGGAAATGGGTCTAACTCAAATTTTAGAGCAACCGTATGCATATATCTAAAAATCTATTTGATATTTTAAAAATCTAACTTCATATTCTTGTTCAGGGGGTCAAATTGAGTGGGAAATGGGTCTAACTCAAATTTTAGAGCAACCGTATCAAAATCCAAAAATCGCAAAAAATGTTATTTAGAAGGGTCAACTTTGAAGTAGCGTATCTCTTAGAACACAAAGAATTGAGCATCCCACGACCTACCAAATTAAAGCCCTTTGAATTAGCTTTCCAACGTACTTAGTTTCACCTCATTCCGAGTTCAAATGAAGGTTTTTTTCCAATTATCGTAGAACTCATTTGTGTAGAAAAAGCAGATTCCATTGGGATTTTAGCATCGCCTCCGTGACGCGCCCCTGTTGTTTTTGATGCCAATTATTATTTTTTCGGTCCAATACTTATAAGTATTGGGCCTAAGGGTTCCTACACATGAAAATACATATACTTAGCCTTATTTCACCCTTATATTATCCTGAACATTCCCCAATATCCTCTTAAACACTTAGACTCATATTTCACCCTAAATTCAAGTCCCAAAACTCAAGACCAATCTTAAGGATTTCTTTAAGGATTTCATTGAAGCTTCAAGTCTCCATCTTCAATCTCTATCAAGGGTTCTCCAAAGCTAAGGTGTGTGTATTGAACTATTGGGTCCTTCCATCCATGGTACCTAAGCCTACTTTTTACTAAAATAGCATGATTTAAGTTGATTTTACATGTGGCTCCTGTATATTGAGAAACTTACTGCACAGTGATTTGAGTTCATGAAAGTATGGTTGTTTTAGCATGTTTTGAGCTTTAAATCTTGGGTCTAATGTTGGATTTGAGTAGGAGTTTTGATGTGTATGTCTTGAGGGTGTTGCAAGGTGTTGATTGATGGTTTTACAATGGATTTTCTAGCATGATTTCATCTCTAAATTGTATGGTCTTTTAACCCCATTACACACCCGCCAAGTGTTTTATAAAGTGTCCGACTAGGGTTTCTTGAGGAATTGAAGGTCCAATGCATATCTTATGAGTTGAATGGTGTTATAATGATTATATGATAATGAAATAATGATTGAATGATGATGAGGTGATTGTAGGCATATGATGTGTAATGAGGAGAGAAAGTGTAGGTATATGATGACTTTGTAGTGATAATAGGGATGTCTATATGAGTTGTTTTCATGGAGAAGTACCTATGGTGTTGCATATTGTTATTGGGTTCTTATGTTTGTGATGTTCTTGGGAAAATGAGTAGTTCTTTCTTGATGATTTGAATGTAATGGTTTAATGAATGTTTCCTACTGTAAAGGTCATGCCATAAGATATAGTCGTTAATGATTCCTACCGAAAAGGCCATGCCATAAGGTAGAGTGACTAATGATTCCTACCAAAAAGATCATATCGTAAGGAATGTCCACCCTATCGAAAAGGCCATGCTGTAAGATAGAATAGCTAATTGTGCCTACCGGAAAGATTAAATCATAAGGTATGGAAACCCCACCGAAAAGGCCATGCGGTAAGGTAGAAAGACTAAAGGTTTTGACCAAAAAGATCATATTGTAAAGTGTGAACAATCTAATGAAAAGGTCATGCTGTAAGATAGAATGAATCACGTTTCCTATCCAAAAGATAATATCATAAAGTAGGGGACGACCTATACTTCTTACCAAAAAGACTATGCTGTATGGTAGGGGTATTGATAACACTTTCCAAAAAGTTTATATCATAAGATGAGTGTGGGTCATTTGGCCAATTTCATGAAGGTTGGTACAAAAGGGTTTGAGTATGTTTCTCATATTAAGTTTATATTCCTTGATCATGATTTACTAACATATTTTACCTTAAGCATTGAGCATACATACCATATTGATGTTATACCTATCCTTTGCTTATAATTATGTATTTCGATTATGTTGCCTATCTCTTGCTAGTATTATATCCCATATACTTAGTACATTCAAATATACTAATGCATACTCTATGTCTACATAATGTTACTGTGTAGGAATCAGAGCTCGTATTGATTCTACTCGTGGCTAGACGGATTGTTCAAGTTAACCTTTGGTGAGTCCTCTATTCCGGGGACAATGACTTTTCTCTTATGTTATGTAATAAGACTCTCTTTCGTTTATTATATACCTATGACCATGAGGGTGGAGCCCAGTTGCTTTGTCTTGGCCCCCGCTAAGTAGCCATGTTTAGAGGTGTTTGATTTGACTCATCTATGTTATTTAGGTATTAAACTCTCTCTTGCCCCCCCCCTTAGTGCCAATTTCCCCTTGTTCATTTTTCTTATGTTATTTTATATTTCTTCCACGACCAAGGATGTGTAATGATATGCTATGAGGCTTTTTTGTGGTTCCTTTGGGCTCCCCATTCATCGGTCACGTCTAGGCCCTAGGCTTAGGTCGTGATAGATAGGTTCTTGTATAAGAAAGAAGGGTTCACTTTCCCTTTCTTAGTGGCCCAAGTGTGCTACCATGCCCAGATCCCAAGTAGCAAGTTTGCTAATGACTAGATCATAGTTACAAAGGTGGTGAATCTTGCCTTGATTAATGTTGTCAACAATTCTTTATACTAGACCCACGCTACTAGGCCAGCTAAGGAATATGCTTTTCCTCAATCCTTGATGGTATTTGAGAGGATTCCTATAGCTCCACTTCTAGGCATAACTTTCAGTCATGCAGAGAGCATGAGTGACCTCCCTCAGCCGACAGTAGGACTTAAGCCTGATGTCTCTGTTTCTTATCGGTTCATGTCTCGATTATTAAAAAATCAAAAGCCGACAAGAGCCATATTAGACCAGGTAGTAGAGTGGATGTCATAGGTTGTGCAGTATCATGTATAAAGGGCTGAGGATCACTTGTGGACCAATCTTATACACATGATTACCATATTTCAAGGTCAAGTTCATTATTTGGAAAAATATTTCACTACCTAGTTTGAGATCCTAATTGCATTCGAGTTGGCCTCCACACTAGATCAGTTAGCTACCATTCATGAGTAGATAACCCAGCTTTAGGCTCACTCCATCTATGCAGTGCCAGCCATGCCCACTGATTCTCTAATATAATTGTTTAGTGCCTTCGCTGTGGCACCTACATTAGGTGCGAATTCGGGAACCATCCCTCCTACCAAACTGCTAAAGAAAAACAAAGAGAAGAGGCATAATCAGCATAACAGTCCTCTTTCTAATATCCCTATTGAAGGGAAGAGAAGACTCAAGAAAGCTATAAGGGCTGCCCGATAATAGGCCAATGTGAAGGAGGATAGAGACTATCTGATGAGAGAAGCAGCTCGTATAGGAGCTTCAGGGAATAAAGCCATTTCTGGTCTAACAGTTAGGGGCAAAAATCCTTTGGGGGAGCCTAATGTTAATGAAAATTATGATACCTATTGCGTCACAGGTATGTCTAACCCTCAATTCTATTTTGATTTTTTCCTGTGTGTAGTAAGGACACTGCAACTTCTTTTGTTGGGGTTGGGTATCCTACCACTTGGGCATTTTTTTGCCATATTTCTTTTCTCTCAAGTGTAATATCTAGTAAAATTGGCATGTGTAGGTAGTGTGTGTATATGCAAATACTTATTGAATTATAGCACCTATTTGCAAATGAAAAGAAATGCCCCTGTTAAAAATTTCTCTTTTTGGATGAGTATGTGATGGCATACTTATGATAACTGATTATTAAGGTAAATAGACCATCGTAGAAATAGACCAAGGTAAAATTGGCATGTGTAGGTAGTGTGTATATGCAAATACTTATTGAATTATAGCACCTATTTGAAAATGAAAAGAAATGCCCCTGTTAAAAATTTCTCTTTTTTGGATGAGTATGTAATGGCATACTTATGATAACTGATTATTAAGGTAAATAGACCATTGAAGAAATGCTCTGTGCCAAAATGTTGTGTCAAATTGATTAACTAAGACTAGGCAGTATAAAAATAGTGACATGTATGTGTGAGCTAAATTGTATAGTTCTATTAATGCGTACTTAAGCTAGAACTTGTCTAGTTAGTTGTACTGGAGCAATTGAATGACTGAATTGAGGGTGGCTATTGTGAAAAATGTAGAAATGTTAAGGTGTGAAAAGAGTCAAGTGAAGAAAATAAATAGAAAAAGTTAGGGGTGTACCTATATGAAAACAAAAAAGAAGAAAATCACTCCTATGAGCAAAATAATTTAAAAAATAAGGGCAATATGAGTTTGGGAGGCTGAAAGTAGATGGCTAAGTCAAAGTAGCATCTTGGAGGGGCAAAATAGTCACTTCGATCCTAAATGTATCCTGCCTGAGCCTGAGCCAATGTGACAAGCCACAAAAGTCCTAAAGTAATCTTAAAAAGGTTATTCGAGAGTCATAGCGGTGAAAATAAAGGAAAAATAAGGATTGTACTTGAGTGTTGATTGATGTCTTTTGTGAGTGTGAGTGCCTACATTCCAGTCTCTGTGCAACATTTGATTATTATGAGTGAGACTTCTTTGTTGTGAGGGCATTGAGATTATGTTATTGAGTTAATGTTAGTTAATCTACACTTATTGCATTTTTCTATGTGACCCGGAGCTACACGCAATACGATTTGATCCGTGCAAGTTAGTTTGGACATATGTGCATTGCATATATAAAGCAGGGAAGGTGTTTAACTATATAGGCTACTGCATATTCAAATGAGATATTTCTAAGTATATAGTGTAGTTTGTGTCATTGCTTGAGAACAACCAATGGTGCTATGTTGAGGGTGTTGATGTGTCATGGAATTGCGACATTTTTGATGCCAAAAACTCTGAATAATTGTTAATCCCAAGCTTGTTTTATGTTTATGGTATGTGTTTTGGGTTAGTTTTTTAGGAAATACAGACGAGGCATAGTTTTGGAGATAAATTATAGAACTAGAAGAAAAAATGTACAATGTAATCCTATATTATGCCCACCATGGGCTGTAAAAAACACCACGTGACGTGGTCGAGTACGGTGAATGGTACTGCAAAATTAAAAGAAAGAAGAAATGTGCAAATTAAAGTTCCACAAACCCTTTCACAAGCCATGGAATGACTTACAGACCATACAAGGTACTGTGCATAACATGCTTTGAATAGAACTTAAAGGGGAGGACTACGCGACCTTTCATGGAATATGGAACCAACCACAAACCATAAAAATATCTATGAAGTACATAAAGGTTCAAAGCCAGACATGCAAGGATATGATGAAGAGAATCTTCATAAGATCTACCACGGGCCGTGAAGCACACCACGTGCCATGGTGAGCTCCCACAGTGGGATGCCTTGGAATTTGTTGGTTGTTGATTGCAAGGAGAAGCCATAGAATCCTTCAAGGGCCACGATCATGCCGATATATTTTTCCTACTTTGATTAGGACTAGGTTTGAAATTGAGATGAATCAAAGCAAAATACTTGGGGTGTAAATTCAGTGTTGGTAGAGATGAAGCAGACAATGAAGTAAAGCTTGCCACTCATCCTATTCCAAGAGAAAAAGCTTTAAGTATTTGAGATCCATCATCTAGAGAAGTGGTTATATCGATGATGATGTTACACATCATATTAGGGCGGCATGGATGAAATGAAGGCTTGCCTCAGAAGTATTGTATGATAAAAAGATACCAGCTAAGCTTAAACACAAGTTTTATAGAATGGTGTTAGTCCATCTTTGCTATATGGGGTGGAATGTTGGCCAATTAAAAAATCACATATTCAGAAGATACAGGTTGGGGAGATGAGGATGTTGAGATGGATGTGTAGTTATACTCGGAGTGATAGGATTAGAAATGAGTTCATCCGTGAGAAGTTATATGTGGCCCCTGTGGCTGAAAAGATAAGCGAAGTGAGATAGGCGTTGGTTTGGACATGTGCGGAGAAGGAGTTCTGATGCTCCTATTAGAGGTGCGAGAGGTTGGATTTAGGGGTTACTCGGAGGGGTAGAGGTAGACTGAAGAACTATTGGGGGGAGGTAATCTTACAAGATATGGCAAAAGTTCATCTCACCGAGGACATGACCTTCGATAAAAATGAGTAAAGGTTGGGTATTAGAGTAGAGAACTACTATCTAGTAGGGGTAAGTTAATAGATGACGTTGTGATATAGCAGGTTAGCAACAGTAATGATGTATTTACATTGTATACTATCATTGTTAGTCTTATATGTGTTTACTTTTAGCATATTTATATCGCATTTATATCATGTGTGGTCATTATCCATCTTCATATGCTAATTTTATCGTATTTGCATACTATCAGGTGCTTTCTTTATTAATTTCTCTTCCTGTCCCTTTCATTTTCTTCTCTTTTTGTCCATATCTAGTTTATTCTGCTTATGAGTTTTTGTGACAAGGATTACTAGGAAACAACCTCTCTGCCTCTATGAGGAAGTGGTAAGGTCTGCATATATTCTACCCTCCCGAGACCCCACTTGTGGGATTCAATTGGGTATGTTGTTGCTATTATTGTTGTATTATTATAATTATTAGCTTTTTGGATAGCATGTATAAAAGAGAACTTTGACCTAACGTAAAACTTGAATGTGCAATCATTAGTTTTATCTTTCATAAAGGATTTTGAATTTGTGATTCTCCTCTTTTGCGTTGTAAGTGATTTTACCATAAATTCTTCATCTATTTATGGTTTGTTTTCATTTATTATGCATAGCTAAATGCACAACTTTGGTTGTGGGAACCATGATAAAATAACAACAATAAAATACTAGTGGAATCTCACAAGTGGGGTTTGGAGAGGGTAGAATGTAAGCAGACCTTACCACTACCTTATAAAAATAGAGAGGTTGGTTCCAAAAAGCCTCCGTCTTAAAAATTAAGCCCCATAAACAGAGGATTCTAGATGTGAAAAAAAAGAGAAAGGAAAAGAAAAAAAAAAGGCAAAAAACTAATGATGGAAAGCAAATGACGGTATTTAAATATGACAAAGTAAAAAATATAAGGCAAATAATGACAACACAAGATATAGAGACCATTCCTAATAATCACAAGGTCATACATCAACCTACCTCTACTAGCTTATTTGCCTTCTACCCTAATACGGGACCTCCACCCCCTTTTATCGAAGGTTATATCCTCGGTGAGATGAAGTTTCACTATATCCTGCCTAATTACCTCCTCCCAATACTTCTTCGATCTACCTCTACCATATGCATAACTACCAAATCCAACCTCTCACACCTCCTAATAGAGGCATTGGTATTTCTTCTCTGCACATGTCCAAACTATCGCAGTCTTGCTTCCCTCGTCTTGTCAGCCATAGGGGCCACCTCTAATATCTCCCAGATGGTCATTCCTAATCTTATCACTCCTCGTATGTCCAAAATAACGAGTAAAGAAAATGCTTTGTGAAAATTTCCGTGATCAAATAATATGTATTTTAATTATCTTATCCAAACTGCCTTCTTAATGAGTTGACTCATTGGGAATTCGCCTATATTTATTACTTGTTAAAGAGGAAAGTAGTAATTAGGAAAATTAATCGTAACTAGGATTCAGCAGGATAAATTCTCATCTAATTTAATGTAGCCTACAAGGGGAAAGTACCTAGAAATCCAAAGAAAGAATTAACATGAAATACATTCTAAGTTCGAGTACAGAGAAATGAAATGCTTCTGAGAATGACCAAGAGGTGAATTAGAAGTTAACTCACTAGATGTTTCATGTATTAAACAAAATAATAGCTCGAGAGCATAATACCTGATAATTATTGGTCATGGGGAACCTAATCCTAGCTTAGATACCATTCTGTACACACCAAGCTATCAAGTTCCGTTTACTAATTACTGTTATTTGTCACAACAAACCCCCAATTTACTTTATGCATGTTATTTTCATGAAGTAAAAAATTAAGTTGAAAAATATTAGCTGATAGACTTATTTCAACCTATTCTCGGTGGCATCAACCCTGACTCTTAGTTAGGTAAATAAAATGAAAATGATTGTCCATATTTTTATAAGAAAGCATGCTTGAAAGTTATCAAGTATTTTGGTAAAATGAATCAAGCTCATCTTCCTAGTTGGTGAGTCATTATTTGGAGTTCCACTTGGCCCTTTAACCACCATAAGACTGCACGTCTCCTAGGAACTTTTGGTTAGGAACATCATGCTCACCCTTTAAGTCCATGAGATGCTAACTTCACTTCTCAGCTCACACAATTGATCTATTCGTTGGCTCATTTTGTAAGGTTCTTGTGCGATGTCTGGATCTACTCAACAAGTCACTGAGTACCTTTAGGCAATGTCAAGCCTTCAGTTTCATCATTTTGTCAATCTTTTGGCTCTTTTTTGCATTATAGAGTCCTTTCCTTACCCTTGAATCTTCATGGATAAAAATAAAAACTTTAACAATAGTTATGGCTAAAAAAGGGGCATTAAGTACATCATTTTCCTTGAATGTAAGCCTTAAATGAGTCAAATTTCCTAAGTCATTAGCTTGTCATTCTTTCCGAATCTCATGACACCCTTCATGGGTGAGATATTCAACCATACATAGTTACTGTCACTACCCAAACCTAGGGTCTAGTCGTGATTGGCGAATGGGGAACCCGATGGAACCCCAAACAAACCTATTTACATATCATTACACATCTTTGGTCACCAAAGCAATTAAAATGACAATAAGAGAAGATATATAAAAGGGGAAAAAGAGGCTAAGGGACATCTTTGATACCATAATAACAATAAGCAAGAGAGTCAAGCTTCATAGCATGATTACACCATATGTCCATTAACACCTCTACTACATAGATAAGAGCGGGAGCCAAGATAAGCAACTGGGCCCACCTTCATAGTCATAAGTTTACGATAAAGTAAAGGAAATTTTAATACATGGTATAAGAGAATAGTCATTGTCCTCGAAATGCAGGACTCACCAACGACTAACTTGAACAATCAATCTAGCCACAAGAAGAATCAATAGGAGCTCCGATTCCTACATGGTAACATCATACAGGCATAGATTATGCCTTAGTACATTTGAATATACTAAGTATGTAGGATGCAAATGCAATAAGAGATAAACATCATAGTCAAAATGCATAATAATAGGCAATAGGTATAGTATAACAACATGGCATGTATGATCAATGCATAAGTAAAAAATGCTTACAATTCATTCAACTCATATAGATCATAATACATAGGTGTGGGAAGAGACCTCAATTGACATAGAATAAGACATAGCAAGCTATGACTTAGAATCACGATGATTACCACTCAATAATCACAAGGTCATACATCAACCTACCTCTACTAGCTTATTTGCCTTCTACCCTATAGCACTAGAGCGATGATTACCACTCACCGGTAAAGAGGTGGTCTACTTGCCAAGGTAAACCATACTTCAAACTTATGGGAATATGACCCATTTTGTATGAAGTAACCTTCCTTACCGGAACTTGACCCAATTTTGAAAAGGATTTAAGACCCCACTTCAACTTACAAGAACACAACCTAATTTCGTTTGAAGCGACCCTCCTTACAAGAACATGACCCAATTTCGGAAAGAATTTTAAGAGATAGTTCACTAGATGGATCCACTAGTCTAGCAAGGGCATAACATCATCCTATGGTGGCACATAGTTTTGGAATATAAGATAATCATAGCTTTAATAACTTTCAACAACGTAGAGGACATGGAAAAAGTAGCTCACAACATCATTGACCTCAAAGGGTGAGCCTAACTTCAATCATAAGAATAGATCATTATCAACCTTACCCTTGCATTAACATCAACATTAAGAGGCTCACAAGAGGTGAAATATTTAACAAAGGGCTCAAACCCGACTTTACAACATCATCAACATTTCAATGAATTAGACACATCTTAAAATCATCATGAAGTCTTTCAACTCATAAGACATGCATTGGACCTCCAATTTCTCAAGAAATCATAAGTGGATATGTTATCAAACACTTGGCAGGTTTGTAGTGCTAGTGTAAAACCATGTAATTCAAGAGTGAAAACACGTAAGTAAATCCCATATAACACCATTAATCAACACTTTGTAACACCCTCAAGCAACATACATCAAGATCTTTCATCAAATCCAACATTAGATCCAAGATTTAGAGCTCAAAACATGTTAAACAATCATACTTTCATGAACTCAAATCACTGTGTAGGTAAATTTCTTAATATACAAAATTCACATGTAAAATCAACTATAAATCATGCAATTTAAATAGAAAAGTGGATTGGGCACCATGGGTGAAAGGACCCAATGGTTGAAACCCACATACCTTGACTTTGGAGAATTTCTTAAAGAGGACTTTAATGGAGAATTTGAAGCTTGAAGGAAATCCTTAGATCTGGATGAGGGCTTTGGGACTTGAATCTTGAGAGGAAAATCAGTCTAAGTGTTTGAGTGAGTATTAGGAAACATTTTGGATGATATGAGGGTGAAATAAGACTAGGTATAGGTATTTTCAAGTATAGGAACCCTTAGACCTAAGACTTGAAAATCTTGGACCGAAATATAAAAAAAAACCAGGACCAAAATATCACTGCTCTGCATCGCGAAATTGACGCAGATTACTCACAGAAATTTGCATTTTTGCACACATATGAGTTATAGAAAAATGGGCATAAATTTTTTATCTAAGCTTAGAATGAGGTGAAACTAAGTGCGTTAAAAAGCTAACTCAAAGAGCTTTAATTTGGTAGTCATTCGCCACCCAATTCTTTATGTGCTATGTGATATGTCCCTTTAAAGTCGACCCTCCTAAATCCCATTTTTCTGATTTTTGGATTTTGATAGGTTGCTCTAAATTCGGGTTAGACCCATTTCCCACTTAATTTTGCCACCTGAAAAAGACTATGAAGTTGGATTTTTGAAATAACTAATGGATTTTTTAGATGTAAGGAAATTATGATTCTGGGCATTTTTTAGGCACATTTTCAGGTACTTTTTGGGTCGTTTCAATATCTCCCCCTTGGGAACATTCATCCCCAAATGTCTAAGAAATGTACAAGGGAAGATTAATCATATAGGGATCAGCCCCAGCAAGAATGCAACAATGCACTTTAAAATACCATTTTCAAAGCCTCAACATAAGTGTTAAAATCATCATGAACTTGTCAATGTAAACTTGAGTGCATGCAATGACATAGGGGCTGAAATGCAAGGCTTGGAATCACAGAAAAGGACTTGACGTGTTATCATAAGATTCAATAGAATGAAACAAATATGGATATCACTTCCCCATGCCTGCATCGGCTCTCTGAGAAAACATACGAGTAGACAACTCTCCCAAAGGGCCTTGACGAACACTTCATCATTATCAATCAATTTCTCCACTCACCCATCCAACACCTCCATTGGGACCTTCTTCTAAGCCAACTTATCCTCCACCTTACCTACAATTTCAAAGAGTTCTATAGCACTAGAGTCACCAACACATCTCCTAAACCTAGAAGCATTACAATCGGATGAACCATATCTACATCCATAGGCAATCCCTAAAGTTATGTAACCTTACCAACTTCCCTCTACACTCTATAAGAACTCACAATCCTCAACTTAATTGTCAACCATAAATAAACCTAACCTACTTGGTGCCATAACCACCATCTCCCCCTTGGGAGCCAGTCTCCACTCTACCATCTTTCCACCCAAAACTTCCAACTATAATAAGGTAGAATCAAGGCCTTACTTAAACTAGACCTTCTTAACCAAAGAAGATTGGAACTACCAAGAACACTATACTACCATTCTTAACTTCTCTTAACCTAACTTCCAATCTAACCAATCGATGGACCCACTAGTATCCTCTTTTCCACCATTATCTCCATATGCTAAGCTACCCATAGGCACCCTACTTAGAGCGCCAACCACAACACTAGTCTTACTGGGAAAAATAATGCACACTGATTTCATAATCCTTAAAGAATCCTACCCACCTTCTTGCTACCCAAACGTACTTATCATATTTAGAAAACAACCTCTCATCCTCTAAGACCTGCAACACTATCCCCAAATGATTCCCAAGCTCTAAGCAATTCAATACCTCATTACTAGAGACTATCACAAATATATCAAGGTAGGGTTCGAAGACCATATTCTAGAGACCCATAAACACAACCGATGCATAAGTGAACCAACAACTCCACCAATATTACTAATGCTCACTTAGGGACAAAACTCGAACCAAAGATCAACCTTAGTGAAGTGACTAGCCCATTGTAGTTGACCAAGTAAATTGACCATCCTTAACCATCATATTACAACCTTATGGGTTGAAACCTTAGAGAAGTGACTAACCCATGGTAGTTGACCAAATAGATCGACCATCCTTAACCATCATATTAGAACCTTATGGGTTCTACATTCATTGGAAGCATGCTATGCAAGTAGCCCAAACTACCCCAAGACCTCCAACCAATCAAGCTAAGTCCAACCAACATCACAAGACAAGGCTATATGCAACAATAACATAGGGCAACCCTTAAAGACCCTTACTAGCCTCAATAGACTCATACAACCATTTGAGACACACGTAAATCCTATTAGCACAAAGGAATCACACAAGGGATAGCAACTCTCGGATCTATCAAATCACCTTACTCAAAACGTTAGTCACAACATTGGCCTTACTTAATGTCAACTAAGTCACAAGAGAGGTAATAAAATATAACCTATTTACAACCTCCGGTAATAGCCCGTTAAGCCCAAGAAGCTCCTAACACCCAAGGGAGTCAAGGTCTAGTCTAATAGCTAATCACCTTCATCTTACTAGGGTCCACCTTAAGCTAAACTCGAGAAGCTCCTAACACCCAAGGGAGTCAAGGTCTAGTCTCATAGTTAATCACCTTCATCTTACTAGGGTCCACCTTAATGCCATCACCCGACACCGCACGACCTAGGAAAGCAACCTCTTACAATAAAAAATCCCATTTCTCCTATCTAGCATCTAACCTTCTTCTTGAACTTTGTAGTACTGCCATCAAGTGACTCACATGCACTATCTCATTAAGGAAACGAACTATCATGTCATCACTAAAATTCAAGGCCTCATCTACCACCACCAATAATTCTATAAACAAAACAACTTAGGGTCAACATCTCCAATCCTCACAAGATGATAAATGCAACCCCTTAGATATCAAGTACACCTTAAGACATGAAATAGACCTACCCCCTTTGCTATCACTTGACCACCACATCAAGACTCTTCTACTTAAGGACAGGTTCATTAGGGAATTGGGATATAATTTTACAGGTCCTACCATCCATGAAGACAAAACATGCAAGTAACCATTCTATCTCTAGTATGACATCAAAATCCACCACACCAACTCCAACAAGCCACAAAGCAAGACCTAATGCAATACAAACCTGGATCAATACCTCTGAACTTTCTAGCAACAATATACCCAAGCAAGAGGTAAACAAAAAAGGTTCACATCACAACTTGGGAGACACAAGAAGCCTACTAGCAACCAAAAGAAATAATGAAAGAAATAGTGAAATGCGGATCCATCAACATTAAAACCTTCAACTTACCTTTCTTTGCCATTCTTCTTTAAAGCGGCATGATCAACTAGAAGAGAAAAGAACATTTGTAAGAGGGAAAAACCTTATCTCACTTCTAAAGCATGACATAGACCTGAAGAAGGGGAACATTTCCTAAAACATCTCATAGCCTCTTACTCATAGTTGTGGTGCACAACACAACCATGAATAAGACACTAATTGACGTGGTATATTAGACTCCGAGGATCTAACAACCTAGTGCTCTGATAACATCTTTGTGACGACTTGGACCTAATGCCTAGTTGTGGCTGGCAAATGAGGAACCTGAAGGAACCCCAAACAAGCTTCTTTGCATATCATTATATATCCTTGGTCGCGCAAGTAATTAAAATGATAAAAAAAAGATACATAAAAGGGGAAAAAAGGACTAAGGGACATCTTTGATACCATAACAACAATAAGCAAGAGAGTCAAGGCTCATAGCATGATTACACCATATGTCCAACAACACCTCTACTATAGATAAGAGCGGGGCAAGACAAGCAACTGAGCTCACCCTCATAGTCATAAGTATACAATAAAGTAAAGAGTA
>DF358994.1:49137-65420 GCA_000787875.1 Solanum virginianum | reverse complement strand
CGGATCGAGATTAGTTTAAATGAAGCGGTATAGTCAGTGAGGATTCATATAGTCAAATTTCAATTTGCTTGAGTTGCTTGTGATTGAAGTATAGTTAAACGTGATTGAATAGACAAAAGAAGTGTTGTTTCCTCGGGGATGGGGGTTACAAGGTGGGAATCGAACATTCTTCAAGTAGTTAATTAACTGAGCTATTAAGATTTTTCTGACTAAAGAAGTGTTAATTATTGGATGCAAGTGTTAACTCCTAAGAAGATGGAAGTAATTTCCAATGTGTTTTGCAAATCTAACCACTTTGTGCATTTGTAGTTAATTGCATTCATAAATTTAGTAAACTTTTAAAAGTTGAGTCAATATCACAAAGCCTAATACATCCAAAAAGTCTTCCTTTGATGGCAAATTCTTAGCAATTACTGATGGATCAAATGCCAAACTTCTTTTGAAATTCCACAAACTTTATTTTAATTTTATCTGGTAATTTGAAATTATAAGATGAAATCAGCATTTGAGATCATGAAATAAAATTATAAATTCTGGAAAAAAGTTTTGATTTGAAAATTTCATATCATGATTTCTCTTTTTTCAAATAAAAATATTGGCCCACAAATTTATGTTTTATAAAAAAAATATTCTTTTATATTTGAATAATTTTTTTTTGCAAAAATATCAAAGGTGTGATGACCAGGAGGTCATCAAAGGGGAGCCTTGGAGAAACTGGTAGAGTTGTTGCCATGTGACCAGGAGGTCACGGGTTCAAGCCTTGAAAACAGCTTCTGGCAGAAATGCAAGGTAAGGCTGCGTACTATAGATCCTTGTGGTCGGGCCCTTCCTCGAACCCTGCGCATAGCAGGAGCTTAGTGCACCGGGCTCGCCCTTTTTTTTATTAAAGGCGTGATGAAATACTCACAAAAGTAACAAAGGCATGATATAGTTAATAATGATATTGACCAACAAACAACTCATATTAAAAATTAGTACATTACAACTCATGTTTAAAAATTTTACTTATTTATTGAACTAAAGTAATTAATAAATATTGTATTTTTTAATATAAGCTCTGTAATAATGTATTATACTTTTGTTATAAACTTTGCTTATTTAATAAGATTGTATAAAGAATTGAGGCAATTTTGATTGTTTTCACAATTTATAAATTTCTTTTATATATTTATGAGCAAAAAATACAACTTAATATTTTAAATTACATGTCTAAATAAAATTTAAACTTCATCTCATATAGCTCTATATTTTGTGTATAAATATTTGGTTCTAATGAACTTGTAATCAAAGTGTTACATCTAACTCTAAGTATAAAAAATTACAAAATTTAATTCATTATCAAGATATTAATTAACTTTATTTAAATATGAACGATCATTTTAATTGTCTTTTAAATGACCTGATAACGTGGAAGTTCTTTCATTTTCAATTCTAGAAATTACTAGAAAGGTAAAATATTCATCATGAACTCATGTCTTTGATTCCCAAAAAGTGGATTACATACAAACAAGTGACATATTTGACAAATTGACTAGGAAAAGAAACAACATGCCCCATGTGTAACTATAAGTTGTTTGTTGGGGGTTGCCTAAAATTTCTCCAATTGCCATATTGTTAGTGGTTGTGCTTTTAATATAACATGATGTTCTTTGTCTTCTGAAAATGAAATTCATCCATATTGAGACTCTTTTTATAGATAAAAAGATTCAATGTAACAAACTTGTGAAAGAATATAATAGTGAGTTAGTTGTTACTTACCAACATGGGTGGTACCAATGGCGAGTCAGAATTTTCTTAAAGGAAGATCAAAATTTTATCACTTATATAGTATATTTTTCGTCAAAAGGGATTCGGATGAACTCCTTTTTATTATGTGGCTCTGCCGCTTTGTGGTACACTAATGGTGGAATGATTGAAATTTTTTTATTTTTAATCAAAGGTTTAAATTTAAATTATTAATGATAAAGAAAACTCGAGTCATTCACACGAAGGTATATCTTAAGACAAAAGTTCTCTAAACATTTTGTCTTGTGGATTAAAAATTATGTCTTTAAGGCAGGAGTTATGCGTTAAGTCAAAAATTCTCTAAAAAGTTGACTGCAAAATTAGTTGTGAGCAAATTTAGGTCATAATTGAGCCCCAGTATAGATACTTCTTTTGTTCGTTCCTTTTTAACTTATCAAATATTTTCTAATTTAATTTGTATTTTTACTTATCATTTTTGACAAGTCAAGAAATTACAATTTTTGTACCTATTATACCGTCTATTAATTACTTAATATCGAGTTAATATTTTTTAAAAATATAGTGAGTAAATATATTTGAAATTTTATCAATTAATAGAAATAAATTAGTAAACTCACTATAACAATTATTATTTTCTTAATAAGCATACTAAGTCAAAATTAATAAACAAATAGAAACAAAGGGAGTATTAAACATCGAAAAAGAAATTAAAAATAATAATAATAATAATAATAATAATAATAATAATAATAATAATAATAATAATAATAATAATAATAATAATAATTAAACTTAAACATGTAATGGAAAAGATTTTCATAGACAAAACTAAACTATGAGCTTTCAAAGTATCCAACTTTGTTGATTAGTGGCATAATTTTCCAAAAGTGGACCTTAAGAAGTCAAGATTATCTAAAATATTAATTAATTAATTGGACATACAATTTAGTGCTTGATTAAAGTACTATCTTGTTGTTTGTACATAATTGATAATCCTAGGAACACATAATTAGAAAAGTCCAAGAAAATGAATTCCATGCACTTCCAATGGAATAATTATTGGATGCCAAAAGTCGAAACCTAACTCTAAGTTATAAACATAGTCAAAAAAAAAAAAACAGTTTGATACATTAAATTAGAAAAGAAAATTTTTGATGTGACTGAAATATTGTATAATATTTCTATAATTACTATTGAGAATATATTTCTATAATATTGTATAAATTTATTTATAAAAGCCAGGTTAAATTTGAAAAACAAATAAATACTATTGCTTGCTTAATTTTCCAAAGTGAATGTTACTTTATTTTGGACCTAATTTATTTGATCAAAAGGAGCATATTGCTTTTATACTATATTCTATAAAAAAGATAGTGATGAGATGGCTATTTGTTTTTGATATCGATATTCATATTAAAGTTGTTATTAGTTTAAATTTATATCACATAAAATTTATTTAAAAATTTTATTCATGTCATTGTAATTTTTGTCGTGATTCGACAATTTTGTTGAAAATGTGTGTGTGAAAATAAAGGGGGAATAATTTCATGTGAACAAAAGAAAATGTCCTACAAAGATTTTTGGTATTAATTTCTAAGATCTCTTATAGCAACTTGCATTAATTTTTTTTGCGTGAATTCAAATTAATCAGTTCAATAAACTTTAAATATTGACTAATTAAAGTGGGAATAAGAAAGACGGACTATAATCACCACCCCTATCTTTTTATCTTGAATTTTTTATTTCAATTCGTACATATACAATAATAATATACTTATTATAATAAAGATAATGCATACGCCAATTTATAAGATAAAGAGAATGTTTTTAATATTTTAGTCCACAAAGATAATTGATTGGGTCACTTGGCATAAAAATACTTTTTCAACTATATAGATTACATAACTCACTTTCTATTACTTCATTCAAGAAAAGAAAAAGGCATACCTTTAGTTAGGAGAAAAAAGAATAATGTATTACAATTTGCAAAAATTGGCCAATAGAATTTAGTTCAACAAAAAGGAGCCCACATCAATTTTTTTTAAAAGACTTTTAGGGAGTTTATTAATTAACTAGTCACGAGAGCACGGGCTCAACAGATATTTTTTAATTTCAATTCTTATGGTGCAAATAAATTTTTTATATGCATTTTCAAATTTTTAAGTTATTAATTATTAGACCAAGAAGCAATCGAAGAAATATAATCAAACTGCTTTGAAAATATTAAATAACGAAACCCGTAAGTATCTTTTTGCGGGTCTCATATTGAAATAGCCAAAGAAATATAATCAAGCTGCTTTGGAAATATTAAATTAAGAAACTCACAAAAATAAATAATCGAGCTGCTTTGGAAATATTTAATTAAGAAACTCATCGCAATAATTTATCCTGGCTAATATTGTAAAATCATAATTGAAGCAATATTGCAAAATCATAATTGTAGCAGCTGAAGAAATATAATGAAGCTGCTTTGAAAATATTAAATTAATAAACCCACAAATTATTTTTGCGGGTCCCATATAATAGCAGCGGAAAAGCAGGCAACTCAAGCAGGAATATTGAGAGAGAGGTGCCTGCTTGAGTTGCTTTATTGACACTTCTTGTATAGTAATTTATCAACTACTCATTCAACGTGAAACACTAGTATCTGTCTGAGTCACCTTTGGCACACTTTAATTATTTCATCAAAATTTACAATACCTATTTTTCGAGGTTTTCTATTAGTGTATGGTATTTTCATTGGCCCCAGAGTAAATTCAAATTTACGATGAGAAATCCTACATTGAAGAGAAACATCCTAAAAGATGATTCATTCACAAACTCGTGATCTCTGATGAAGGATGCATTGGAACCGATTGACTTCGAATTTACACTAGAAGTCCTATGAGAAACACTTCCTAACAAAGACAACTTCATGCCTAAAACTCAAATCTGAGACCTATAATTAAGGATCAATTGGAACTCGACAAAATTTGAAGTATCGCTGGGAATTTCTACATTGGAAGGTAAAACATTCCCTAACAAAGATGACTCCATATCCAAAGCTCAAACCCGAAACCTGTGATTAAGAAGGAATGGATGCACAACATATTTAGCGTAAGAATTTTACAAAGCACAAGAACCACTAAACAAATGAAGGGTAAATTTGCAAGAACTGCATTCAAGAGAAAGGACTTCATTGACATCTGATGATCATGTGCACAATTAGTTCACAGTTATAACGAGTCACTACAGCTCGTCTCTCGTTTCATCTCAAGTGTCATCGCGTAAAAGCTAGGCTCGTTCCTATACAAAAATAAGTCGCAGAAGTCACAAGCTTACAAGACTGAATTACTGCGATCCTCGACTGAGGAAAAAAGAGGGGACCTGCATAAAAGCCAAATGCCTTTACATAAGACGATTTTTCAATTCCCTTGTTAGCGTGTGTGCAAAGATGATTTCATCGTTCAAGTGTTTCTTCAACCACGACGAATACTCATGTAGTTGAAGTCATGGTGCTGAACCCCCAACTGTTTTAGCCAAGATTCAGCCACGCTAAAAAGTGACACGAGCTTCTCTTGGTCCCTACCGGTCTTATCAGAAATCCACACGTCACCCTGCATCTTGTAAGTGGCCAAACCGAAAGGTGGGAGAGAGATGCTTTCCCCTTCCTTTCTTTTCCTACTACCATTCTCCATGTCATCTTCAAGGTCCATATCTGGACAAGAGAGGATGGATATGGAGTAAAGAATATTCCGAATAGACACTAGTAAAGAATAAAGCTTGAAATTGAAAGGGAATATAAGCAACGACGAATTCAGTTGTTCAAAAGGACAAAAAGGAATAATACCTTGAAAAGAAGAAGAAAGCGTATGGAAAGTGAGAAAGGACGTCGATAAGTCCTTAATGGTTCTTCCCATGGGAATGTGATATATTGGATACCTACATTTTTCACCTCAATAAAGTTAGTGATCTGATCATTCCTTTATTCTCTTTTCCATATTTGATGGTTGCAAACAAAGACGCTAGTCACACAGAATAAAACATCAATGATATGCTACAGAGAAAACAAACATCCCTGATTCTTCTTGACCAGTAATCGAAGGTAAATATATAAAAAATTTATGTCAACTTATACAAGTACTTGGATGGAAACACAGTTTAATGCATCTAAATCACTTGAATTTGATAAAGTCGCATAGATAAATGACATATTCTATGATCAAAGTTGCAAACAGAGAGTAAAGGCTGCTATACCAAGCAACTGACATCCAACTAGCAGGCGAAAGATCTACACTTCTCAACGACATTAGTCCAGGGTATATTTCAGCCAAGGCATTAATCTGAAAGGCAGCATGAGCTGGTGTTAAGAGTAGCGTAAATTAAAGAAAGAAACATATTCTTAAACATCCAAACCACATATTTTCACATGGAGCTAATACTCTATCATCATAAAGTGGCATTACATAAATCCAACTTCAATAAAGAAAGAACATAGGCTTCTAATTATATCATATCTACTGATGGTTTGGGGGCAAAAAACTGTATAAATGATGAATATTAGTCGATTATACCAATTAAATTCCATCTTGCTGACATTCTACATGATGAATACAACAGACTTATCTAATTTGACAATATAATTTCCGAAAGTACTTGTCATTAGCATAAATTATGGTTACAGGAACATTGTAAGAAGAGAGAAAAGTAACTAACAACTAACATGGTAACACTCCATAACATTTCTTTATTGCATAAAAATGACATGATTTGGTAAAGATGATACCTTATCCATTAGAGGAGCTCTTCCATATGGAGTACATCTCTCGAAATACTGAAAATAAAGGTAGCCTAATTTGCCGTACATTCTGTTTAAGCTATCTTGTTCAACTACACCTTCCTCAGAGGAACATCCATCCCATCTCGATAGCTTCTCACTCTCGCTCTCGTCACTTAACGAATCGCTGAAAGAATCCCTCGTCTCACAAACAGATTCAGCCTCCTCCCTAAAAGAAACAAACATTTTTACAACAGTGTCACTTACCTGTTCATTCTTCTGCATAACTATTATTGACATTAGTTGGTTTACCAAGTAATCAACAAACTTATGGAGGAGTCAACTTTAGGAAACACCAAAAAAAGCAACAATTCTAAAACCAGTGTAACTTCAACAGAAAGCAAGAAACCACCTTTACAAACTTTGACAAAGCTCAACATAGTGCAAAAACATTCACCTTTCCAACTTTTAGAAATACATTTAAAAATCAAGAATTCCCCACCCCCACCCCCACCCAATCCAAACCAAATTCTACTGCAACAATCAACAAACTTATGAAGGACTAAACTTTAGGAAACCCATGATCACCAAAATAAACGAACACTTCTAAAACCAGTATGAAACTTCAACAGAAATCAAGAAACCACCTTTCCAAACTTTTACCAGCTCAACATAGTGCATAAGCATTAACCTGGGAGTGGCGGAGCCAGGATTTTCACTAACCGGTTCAAAACATGAACAAAGCCAAAGGAGGAACACATAAAAAAATAGTGTAATTTTCCACGAAAGGAGGTTCGGATGAACCCCTCGGCCCTACCTAGCTCCCCCCTTGATCAAGCTTTCCAATTTTTAGAAATACATTAAAAAAACAAGAACCCCACCCCACCCCACCCCCAAACAACAACCAAACTCTAGTCTTATGATCAAATTGAGATAACAAAACAAAAGGGGGTATGTAGAATATACCTTAAAAAGTTTGCAGGTGAAGAGCTGGTAAAGATTTGAATTGCTGAAAGATAAGGCACATAATATTGAACCAAAGTTTCCCCTGTATCCAATCTAATTGGTATTCCAGCCCCATAAGCACTCCATTCATCAAAACAATTCCAAAGATCAACCAACTTGAAATATTCAACTTTCTCCCTATTCCAAGGATTCCATAACCTATTCAGGTTTCTAATTTCACTCTACACCAACAAAACAAAAAACAAACAAGAATCATATAACAACACAAATCATATACTCACAATTCAAAATTTGTCAAAACAAAAATTTACAAACCTTAGTTAGAAACTGAGATGAAACTAATGGGGTTGTGCAATTAAGGAAGCAATCAAGATTTGATTTTGATTGCATTGAACCCTTTTCCATTGTCATTAATTATATTCAACAGAAAACAAAAAGGGAGAGAAATAGAGGACAACCAAAGAAGGGAAGAAAGGAAAAAAAGTGTAAAAACAAGAAGAAGAAAAAAACAAAGGGGAGATAAAAATGGGATTCTATTCTATTTTATTACCCTATATTTATTATGTATATATGGAAAAGAGAAAACATAAGGTTTTGATTTTTATTATTCCGGTGACCGGAAACCGATGATTCCGGCGAGATTTTCTGACGACAGTCAAAACCCACAAGCTAAAATTAACACTAATTTCAGCTGAAATTTTTCAAGATTACTCAAACCCAAGAAAGGACAGAGGCTTTTCTTTGATTTTTATTGAAATTTAAACACCCCCACAAAGCAAAATTTTTGAAAAGAAATAATTAACCGGGAGTTCCGGCGAAACAGATTTTTAAGAAGAAAATGAGAAAAAGTTTGGACTTTGGGAAGACATTTGTGTGACGCGAAGAAAACAGCGGAAACTAAGGTGGTGAAATAATCCTTTTTATTGGATTATTTTTATCGTTACGACTAAAAGGATTTGCTCGGATGAAAAATATTTTATTTATTTTTATTGTCACGACTAGAATGATTTGTTGGGATGAAAAATATTTTTTTTTGTTATGGAATATTTTTATCATCACGACAAGAAGAATTTGATCGGATGAAAATATTTCTTTTTATTATGGACTATTTTTATCTTCATGACGAGAAAGATTTGCTCAGACGAATAATATTTTTTTATTATGAACTATTTTTATTATCATGACAAGAAGGATTTGCTCGGATGAAAAATATTTTTTTTTATCATGAACTATTTTTATCGTACAAGAAGAAATTGCTCGAATAAAAAATATTTTTTTTATTTTTGATTATTATGAGTTCAAGTTAACAAGAGAGTATAACTAGTTAGAAGAAAAAGAGCAATGATTATTGAGGTAGAATGGTAAGTGTTATTTTTATGGTCATTTTTATTTAAATATATCATATTTAAAAAATATTTAATATTTATAGAATTTTATTTATCTATAATTTACTAGATTTTTTTATTAAAATATATTTTAAGACATTTATTATACATTTATATAGCCTGAAAATTTACTTTTATTCATAATATAAAATTAGGGACATTTAATTTTCAATTCCTTGAAATTTACATTTTTAATTTCTTTGCTAACGAATATTTAAAATTTAAATATTATTAACTATTTACTAATTAAGGTTATGTAAAATTTGTACCTTTACTTCATATTTAAAGGTAATATACTTTTAATTATGGTCTAAATATAACATAGTATTTTTTACCAAAAAAATGTGTGTTTGATGACAAGATTTTTTTTTCTTCACTTGTGTATAAATAATAAGACGAGTTTGGAAGATTTAATTAATGTATGTCTCTTTCAAACATTGATGAAAGCTTTTTTTTTTCCGATTAATTTCTTTTATTTTTGGAAAATTTTGAAATTCGTTTTACCAAATATTTCGTATTCCCTCTATTTCCTTTTTTAAGTATTCACTAAAAAGCTACCTACTAATAATAACAATAACACACTCAGTAAAATCACATAAGTAAGGTATAGGGAGAGTAAGATGTACGGAGATCTTATCATTATCTCATAGAGATAAAGAGGTTATTTTCGAAAGATCCTTATCTCAAAAAACATTATCCCCAAAAACAGAAAATACTAGATAAAAACGACTAGAGTAGACAACAAAGAAAAATTTATAAAGACAATAAAAATAACAAAATAATTGACGGACAATACAACACAATATATAACGACAGGACAACCTCTACTAACTTACTATATTACAAGGTCCTGCCTCTTCTTATCTCTACTAGCCTTCTAACCTTCTATCCTAATACGCGACCTTCACTCTTTTTCTTTTTAAAGTCATGTCTTTGGTGATACGAAGTTGCATCATATCTTGTTTAATCACCTTCCCCAATACTTTGTCAGTCTATCTCGCACCTTTTGACAAAAGCATTTACACTTTTTCTCTGCACGTGTCCAAAGTCCAAACCATCGCAGTCTTGCTTCTCTTATTTTCTCTGCCACAGATGTCACTCCTAACTTCCCATGAATGATCTTATTCTTAATCTTATCCTCCCTAGTGTGTCCACACATCCATCTCAACATCCCTCATCTCTATGACCTGCATCTTCTAAACATGTGATTTTTTTATTGGCCAGCACTCCACCCCATAAAGCAGAGACGGTCTAACCACCATTCTGGAAAACAGTTTTACTAAAACTTGCCTTTAAGTTTAGGTGGTATCTTTTTATCACATAATACTCCAGAGGCGAGCCTCCATTTCGTCCATGTTGCCCCAGTACGATATATGACATCATCATCGATATCGCCACTACTCCAGATAATGGATCCAAGATACTTAAAGTTTTCTTTCTTGGAAATAGGTTGAGTGGCAAGTGTCACTTCAATGTCTATTTTATCCCTCGTAGCACTGAATTTACACTTCAAGTATTTTGTTTTGTTCCTGCTCAGTTTGAACCACTTAGATTCCAAAGTATATCTCCAAACCTCCAATCTATAATTAATTTTAACCCGAGTCTCATCAATCAATACTATGTCATCCACAAATAGCATACACTATGGCATATCCTCCTGGATAAACTGTGTCAGCTCATCCAATACTAAGACAAAAAGAAAAAAGCTCAAAACAGATCCTTGATGAAATTCATCTCAACAGGAAATACTCTGAGTCCCCTTTCACCGTTCATATCTAAGTTTTGGCTCCGTCATACATATTTTTTATCACCCTAATATACACCGTTGAAACATTTATTAAATGAGGATAATTTTAGAAAATAAAATAAAATCTTCTTGATTTTTGTGAAATTACTATTTGGAAAATAAATTAGAAGGGCTAAAAATCACTTAAAAGATGGAGGAAGTAATGACATCATCTTTTAATATCATACACGAATACGAATTTAGACAAACTCAATAATTTTTACTCAAAATCAGTATATATATTAAAGATTTTATTAATACTTATAAATATTTAATTTAATATTTAAAGGAGTATATATTGTATTGATGACGATCCAATTAAGCTACAGTAAGTGAAATATTTTTAATTAATTTTGGTTGTCTGGCCATTACATTGCATTTTTAAAGACTCGTAATAAAAGGATTACAACACTTTTATCTTTCAAGTATTAATAAATTAATTTTAATTCTTATGATATTTAATTAAATAAATTTAGTTTTAAATTAAGTGAGATGTATACTTTTGCTTATGTAAAACGTACCCTTTTGATCATTATATTTATTTCATAAATTTAATTTACAATTTTAAAAAAAACTTATACATTATAAAATTGTTGTGCTTATCCTTAACCTCCCAAAAATAAAATACATTACTTTCACATTGACCTTTAAAACCACGTTTTTCTAATCTTAATTTTAAAAAATACTTTTTTGCAATTTAAAAATTAAAAAATATAGTACATTTAAAATAGGTTAACTAGGCTGATTAAAAAACTTAAACAAGACAGTAAAATATGACATATATAACAAAATACTCTCTTTTTTTATTAACAAATTCTTTTTTATAAAAAAATAATGTGAATTGTACTATTAACTTTTGGTGGGACGTGTTTTGCCTTTGTATTTGTGTGGGACATTTAGGCCCTACGTGTAATATGAAATTGTGATATGAAATTAAATTAATTTAAATTTTATTTGAAAATAAAATTAATTTAAATTTTATTTGAAAATAAAATTTAAACTTTTTTAAGATATGTTTTTATGTAGTAAAGATATAAAAATAAAGAATTTAACTTTTTGATAAGTAGAAATACTTTCTGCTTCAAATTTTTCATTCTATTCTTAATATAAGTTGAATTATAGTTGTATAAAGTTATGACATACTTTAAATCACAAATATCAAGTACTTTTTTTCTTTATTAAATTTTATATTTAATTAAATATTATGCAACATAAATTGACTCGAACAAAATATTCATAATATTATAATTATGTAATCTAATTTGTCCTATAAAATCAAAAAAAAAAATCACAATTCAAATCCAAGATATACGAAGTTAAATTCAATATTACAAGTTACGTTTAGAAAGTTAAATTAACTGTGATAATATATCTAAAAAAATCGCTTTATTATAATTTAAATTATAAAAATACCCAGCTTATTCCTTTATTATAGAAAAAAAAGTGTGATTATTAATTGTTAGAATATCAAGACAAATTGAATTAGGGACCATTCTCCCAATAATTTTTACTATAAATAAATAAATATATGATGTATTATAACATGGGATTTTAAAGTACAAAAATAAATCTAGAAATAAGATCTTATCCACTTTGTATATAATTTCTCCGTTGACTTTTAGTTGTTATTTATTTTTAAAATATATTTTTATTTTTATTTATCATTTTGACAGTTTAAAAAATAATTATTAATTTTTTTATGTTTTCTTCTTTGCATTAAATACTATACTCCAACTCATTTTTCAAAATTTAATATTAAATATTAATCAATAAAAATAACGTGATAAAATATTTATATCAATAATTATTTTTTTAATAGGTGTGTCAAAATTTAAAATGAATGGAAAGAGTATATATAACACGTTTTTCCTCACATAATTATATAATTGGTCCATCAGGGGACCAGACAATTAATTGCCAGGGGACCAGACAATTAATTGCCAAACTTAGGGGGTCAAAAATTACAGAAATAAATGTATAGAAATACTTAACAACATAAAAGAATATTTGTATCCCAAAAAAATAAAACACATTGTGAAGAATATTTGTAATATAATGAAAACATAAAGTGTAATCAATCTTTTTATACACACGTGGACATCAAAATTTTGTAGGACTCTATAATGACGCGCCCAGTGGGACCAAATCTGTCTTTTATCTCTTCTCTCATAAATCAAATATGCAAATTTGAAGCCAGCAACGGTGGAAAAATGAGCACTTCAAGCCCTGTCTTTGAGTTTCATCAAGTTTACACTCCGACAAGTCTTGAAACAGGGGACATTTATAGATATCGAAATTTTATTTTAGTAGTCAGGGTTTCTTGGAAGCTGCTCAATCCTAAACCCTAATTCATGCCTATATAAAGAGTATTATATTCCCTTAAAAAAATATCTCAAATATCCATAGGGAGATCAAAATAGTCAAAATCATCTTACATTAGAGAAATGCGCTACTAACGACCCTCGAATCATGGAAAAATCTTATGAGAGAAGAATTAAGAGAGTAACAAATTTATACTCACATGTTCATCAATAAAATTTGTTTCTTCATATTTTATTTATTATTGCAATTTATTTTCTATTACTATAAAAATATGGTATAAACAACACACATTGCTTTTGGAGATATTTTGGTTTATGTTTTTCTCTCTAGTTATTACAGAAAACACATTTTTTTCACACGTAATATATTTTAATTTTTTATAATATGGTGGCTCCTTTTCATCTGAACATAATAACAAAATACTACAGAAGAACAAACCTTTTTTTTTCTTTTTTGTTAGTGACACTTTTGAATTAGTGCATTTAGATAATGTAAAAATAAAATGTCAAAATGAAAATTAGGAACAAATCAGAGTATATTTGATCAACCTTTTAAAATCAACTTAAATGCTTTGAAAGAAAATACTTTTGGTGGGAAGCAAATGTTTGCGACAAAGTGATGGAAAAATAAATTACAATCACAAATAAAATATAAAAAAAAATATAATTTTATTGATAAACAAGGTGGTTACAAATCTGATCCTCCCTTCATTCTTTTCTCATAAGATTTCTCCGTGATTCGAGGACTGTTAGTTAGTTGTATATTTCTCAAACTAGGATGATTGTGGGTTTGATCTCCATGAAAGGATTGAGTGGATCTTCTTGAAGTATCTGATTATCAAGAAGAGTTTGATATATTTTGATCTTTTTGCGAATATCTCAAAAGTTTGGGATAGTAGAGATTTTGATCTCTCTAGCAATTCCCTAGAATTTGGGGATATTCGAGATACTTTTTCAAGGGAGTATACAACAACAACAACAACATACAGTGGAATCCCACAATGTACACAAACCTTATCATTTCCTCATAGGGGTAGAGAGGTTGTTTCCTGGAAACTCTCGTCTCAAAAAACCCATATGTAGAATAAATTAGATATGGAAAGAATGAAACGGAAAAGAAAGGAAACAGAAGGGACAGTTAACAACACAAAGCAATAATGGAAAGTAAATACAATAGAATTAACACCGTAAGATGAGTACTGACATCACAGCATATGAAGATCCGACTAATCCTACTAACTTATCCCTACCAACCGATTAGCTTGTTACTCTAATTCGTGACCTCCACTCCTTTCTATCTAAGGTCATGTCCTCGATGAGATCAAGTTTCGTCATATCTTGTCTAATCACCTCCCCCAATACTTCTTCAGTCTACCTCGACTCCTCCGTATAACTCTCAAATCTAACCTCTCACACCTTCTGACAGGAGCACCGATACTCCTTCTCTGCACATATCCAAACCATCGCAGTCTCACTTCCCTCGATCATCATGTCAACCACTGGGGCCACCTCCAGCTTCTCTCGAATAGTCTCATTCCTAATCTTATAACTCCTGGTGTGACCACACAGCCTTTTCAAAGGAGTATAATTAATACCTTTATATAGTCATGAATTAGGGTTTAGGATAAAGTAGCCTCCAAAAAATCGTAATTGAAATAGGACTAATTTTGTAGAGTCCTACTCAATGTCTATAATCAAATTTCTGCAACAATTTTTTTTTTAAAAAAAAAAAACATTTTTGAGCATTTATTAATGTTTAACCAAACTTAAAAAACTTCTAATAAGTGTATTTTTCTCAAACTTATTTTTCAAATAAGCACTTTTAAAGGATAAAAATATTGAAAAATAATTTTTACTACTCTAAAATATATTTATTTCTTCCAAAAACTTTATCAAACACCTTTTTTTAAAAATAAAAAATTTTAATCTCCCAAATACAATTACTAGTCATAGATACACTTTGGCATTACATGTATCAGATACTTCTGAATTTCTGACAAATGTGGTGGTAAATGTTACAAATTAAATTAAAGCGGAATATTACCAAATATAGTTTTAGTCAGAGAGGCATATACATTTGGCATTACATGATAAAATGTAAACTTGTGAAGCTATATTAATTATGCATGTGCATGAATCATATCCTAAAGGAATTTAGTGTGTTGAGGCGGGTTCAAAATTTAAAATTTATTATGTTTTACGATAATTTGAGTAATACATTTTATTAAGGATATTCAAGATTTAATATATATATATATATGTATAAAAAATAATTTTGATCAATATACTTGATATAATTATTTATATATATAATATAATTTTTCGACGAAAGATGCCAGACTGACCACCTGAATTATATCTGGTTATGCCACTATATACACACACTACCTTTGCTTTTGTACCTTCAATATATCCTTTTCTTAATTTATGTGTGTCATCTTTACACATGAACTATGTTAATATTTTTTGTAATTTTCATTATTGAAAAATTAAATTATATAAATAAAAAAATATTAACGATGGATAACTTTTATAGATTATAACTAAACAGTAAAAAATTTCACTAATTTGATTTAATAAATGAACTATCAAAAATAAATTATAGCAAAATCATTTAATGATAGAATATTTATGAATTTTATAGCGGTTCTTTTTTTCTTGGTGGATAAAAATTGCTTAGGATCATATAGAAAATAATTTATTCACTCAGCCAATACGGGACATGTAACATGGTGTGTGGTGATGTCCTAATTCCATTAACCTATTAAATTTAATTAACTCCAAATAATTAAACCATTAAACCTAACTAACATGCCACTTGATAGAGATTTTTATCATATGTTTTATTATTCCTTTGTTAATACTATAAAATGTCTTAAGCAACTGTAACGACCCGTTAAATCATTTTGAGATATAGAGTTTCGTATATTATAAAATATTAACCTGGTAAATTTAAAGGGGGCTTTTTGGACTATTCAATAGTTTTATTAATTAATTGAGAAGTAATTTTAGATAATTAATTAGTAGAAAAAAGTGATAATTTATGTAACCTGTTATACTATTTATAGTATATTTATTAAAATAGGTTAATAGCGTTTTTAGTTATAATAGTTTTTTTTAAAAAAATTAATAATTATATCAGCAAAAGAAACATTAAGACAACTCAGAGGCAAAACGTTAGAAGCAAAAGAAGAAAAAAACAAAGAAGTGGGAGGCGAGCAAAATGGTTCCAGGTAAACATATTTGTTAGAATTGTTTGCTGCAATTGTTATTCAATTAGTTCCTTCATTAGTTAACTAATTTTTATTTTAATTATCGTATCA
>DF358995.1:58758-91366 GCA_000787875.1 Solanum virginianum | reverse complement strand
ATCACGCTAGAAAATAATAGTTGACTCAACATGATAGTAGCAACCTTAAGATATCTACTGGATATTGTTACTTTACCTAGATAACAAGCTTCAGGTAGGATTAAAGGAGAGAAATAATCTTAAACCCCAATGAATGTGTTGAAATAGCAGAGACTAGGGAAGACATGCATTAATAAAAGATATGGCAATCCATATTGTGAAGGATTACGAACACATAGGCCACTTGGATTTAGCTTATAACTCTTATTTAGTTCAAATCACTCTTCAAATAACAAGACACTCAAACAATTCCTTATACTCACTAGTGACAGTAACCAAACTTACATATAATTATGCCCAACTGGATCTCAACTTCATCAAGTCTACCAGATTAAAAAATCATTAGTGAAACCATGTATCTGGTTTGCTCAAAATAGATAGTAAAACATGAGCCCCAACTTGAATATATTTACCCTTTTTGGCAATGAGACAAGCAGGTCAAGAATATGTGAATGCAGGTGTGTATTTATGAATTGCATGGGTTTTAACCGGTGGAAAAAAGAGCAAAAATGTTATGCCACATGAAGACAAAGAACCTGGCAAAAGACCTTATACAATCAAGGTTAACTAACTTGCCAAACTTTCATTTTTTACAACATAACAGAAATCTCAAGAAACTAAGCTAAACGGGTATACAAGATTCGAACTTAACTGATACTAATCTGACATAAGAACAACTACAACCCTGTAGTTTGAAAGCTAAAATTAACTGAATGGATTCCCATCAAGATAACCTTCATAAATTATATAAACTGTAAAGTTAACTCCTAACAAATCTCAACTCGAAAGATTTTAAGACCAAGAGATAAACTTCTAATAAATTATATAAACTGTAAAGTTAACTCCTAACAAATCTCAACTCGAAAGATTTTAAGACCAAGAGATAAACTTCTAGACATGAAATCTGAAAGTAAACTTTAATGCTTAACCCAAATTTATGCTTACTAAATGAAAAATTATCTTATTGTAAGCAACAAAATATGTACAGACCAGCTACTGACCAAGAAATAGACCAATTTTCATAAGAACGTCGAGGAACGAATATAAGTCATACCATAAAATAAATGCTTTACATACCTCAATTTCCTTCGCCAAACTAATTCCAACGCCTAGCCAATCTAACTTACTCTTCTGGATGTCGAACGTTTACAACAAATCACAATGACACTAACGGTTAGCTAAAAGCCCTTTTTGGCCTTAAATCCCAAACTTGCCCCTAATTTTTATAAAAATTTCGACGGCACTTCCCCTTAAACTAGACCACCCCGAGAATCCATCTCAGCTCCAATTAATCAACACAACAAGAACAACATCAACAATAACAAGAAGTCTTCCCAATGCCATTATTACAACAAATTCACTAACGATCCTCATTTCGCAACATTTAAAAAATGGGGCAGCTTACTATTTATATATATATATATATATATCATACAAACATTCCCTTAACAGTCCAAGAATCATATTACATCACCCAAACGTCAAACGTATACTTCCAATGTTAAAACACATATTCAAACACTCCCTTAACACTCCAAGAACCATATTCCATCACCCAAACGTCAAACGTATACTTCCAATGTTAAAACATAACATTTAATTATATACATGGACCTCAATTCAACCAACACTTTAAAAATACATATAACATAATTCCCAACACCTCTTGCACCCTATAAGGATCATATTCATGCCATCTTAACACAATCTCGTAGTTTCAAGACAATATAACACTATCTACATCCATACTTGAAATTTGACCCTAACCTTCCTTATTCACAATTCACTTTAACAAGCTATTCTTTCAGGATTTCCATTCAATTTAACATATACCAACACACATACAAGCTTTAATTTACATAAAACCAAGCTAGAAGTCAACATACCTTTTAAACCCCTTTAATGGATTCAAATCGCCAAGGTCGTAAAATGAAGTAATTTCTTGGCCAATCAACGCCTCCACGCTAATTAGGGGACCTAATATACTAGGCTTGTAGCATCAAAATAATTGTAGAACCAAAAAATATGAATTGTTTTGGGAGAACTGTAGCAACCCAAAACTAATTCAGTTGGGGGGTTTTTGCGTCTTGAAATTTTGGCTAAGTATGGGAACTATGAAAGAATTCTTGTCTATATAATATACATGCTTAATAACACATAAAATAATATAAATTCTTACCTTATCACTTTACTCCTTCACTTGAGCTTTGGTTCTGCTTTCTTGAGGAAAGCAAGGTTTTCTTGCCCCAACAACTTTCAACAACTTTCAAGTGGGGCACCACAAATGTTTCTTCAAGACCCTAAGTTTTAGAAATTCTACTTCGATTCCCTAACTTTTTCCTAATGTCACCTTGGTCCCAAACTTTCTAATAATATACTTTAGTCTCGAATGTTTTTTTTTAATGCCACCTTGATCCCAAACTTTCTAATAATACACTTTAGTCCTGAATGTTCCAATAATGCCACTTTGGTCTCCAAAATTCTCAATAATGTCACATTAGTCCCAACTTCACCGAATGACTCCAATGCACCAAATACGGGTTCTAACATATATTACATTATTTTTCTTCTTATTTAGAAAATAGTTTAAAATGAAATCAATCTTTTATATTTTAAATCTTTGTGAATATTATTTTTTTAGGAATAAAATTATTTAGAGCATTCATGTTGTCTCATGAAAGTTGACTCATGAGAAAAAAAGATAAATTAATGTTTGATGCACGTAAATATATTACACTATTTTTTTGTATTTAGAAAATAATTTAAAGAGAAATAGGGATGACAATAAGGCGTATGTGGGGCACATGTGGGGTGGGTACGAGACGTGTGCGGGGGCGCATGTTGAGCTTAATTCGCAAATTTTATAAACTGCCCCGCCCTATCCAACGTGATAACTTTTTTTATTTTCAACCTACTTGACCCGCCCCACATAGACCACCCTCCCCCCGCTTAAATATTAATTTTTTATTTTTAATTGAATTTAGTTTTTTTTGCTAATTAACTTCTCAAAAACTAATTAAAGTGTGGTTGTATTTTGTACTTTTGACAACTTGTTTCCTACTGCTTAGTTATATGCTTTTTCTTTTTGGTTTGTTAGTGCTATTTACTTTCTTCAAAGCATAGTGTAGTTTGAATTCCTTATAATGCATATAGAATTTATGTGCATGAGGTACTGGTTGGTTCTCCATGAGGCCTTATCGGGTATGGGTTCTAGTGTGCCTTTATGGGATTTGGTGCGTGTAGATTGTGCTGTCACTCTGGCATGATTTTCTTAAGTCTAAATGCTCCCAAGTTCCTGAGCTCCCGGATTTGGGGCATGACAATCCTCGTGATCATCAGTATTATTATTATTGTTGTTATTATTATTATTATTATTATTATTATTGTTATTATTATTATTATTTGTATTAGTATTCATATTATTATGTAACATTAGTATTATTGTTCATATTGTTATTGGGATTAGTATTAGTATTGTTATTATTATTAGTATTATTCGTTATTAGTATTACTATTCTCTATTAGTATTATTGTTATTATTAGTATTACACGTTATTATTATTACTGCTATTATTATTATTACTCTTATTTTACGAGGCGAAAATTTTGCTATTATTAATCAAAAAATTTGAGATAAGTGAGATGTAACACCCCGTGAAATTATTAAAATGCTCCTCAACTTTGTTGTGTGCACAACGTGTCTTCCCAAGCTCTGATGGAAAATCCGAGATTGATTTTTGCGATTAGTGCGAAAAATTGAGTTAGAAAATGGTCTCGACTCGGTTTTATCGGGCAAAAATGTGAATTATATTTTTTCAAAGAATGTTTAAAGTAGTAGGGTTTTCGTGCCCCTTCCGCGATGTGGAGTTGATGTTGAACCACACTTGGTTTATTTCAAACCTTTGATGAAAACTGAGAAAAATGCAAAAATTGATTTATTTCAAAAATTTGACGAAAGTTGCGAAAAATGCTAAAAAGTGTAATATTACACTAATGCATGTCGTGCACTAGTGCAGGAGGAATCCAAGTTTTTTCTTTTAATTCGAGAAGGGTAATTTTGTCCTTCCTGACATATTTTTATATCCCTCATATCGGTTTTAAGACTTTTATTCGTACGAAAAGGGTTTAGACCCATTATTTTCAAAGTTTTCTTACGCTAATTCTAGAGAGACGAAGAGGAGAGTCAAGCAAGGGTTTTAAGAATCTTCCAAGTTCTTCAAACGGTTTTTGTTCTCAGGTATGTAAAGGCTACCCAATAGTGTGGGATTGCTCTTCCATGTGCCAATGTAGAGTTAGGAGGGCAAATTCATGTTTAAATGTTTTGATTTGTGAGTTCTTGAAGGTTCTTGAGTATTTATTTTACGTTCTTGAATGACTCCTTTAGGTTCTTGGATAATTGTTTTCGATTCTTGTATACTATCTTGAATTTTTGTTTTACAATCTTTAAACTATAATTTTATATCATGAACTGATGATCATCATGTTTATATTTTACTGTATTTTTATTTTATTATGTGATTGTTATTTGATCTTTAGAATTTCTTCTCTATAATGACTTGAATAATGAACTTAGGAGGTTGTCTAGAGCTTTGAATGTTTGAGGATGATGTCTGACTGAGTTTAGTTCCTGAGTTGGGTGTGTTGATGACTGTGATAGCTGAAAATTATTGTTGATAGGGTTGAATGTGTATAGTTCCCTTAGATTGGATAGGTAGTCTTGCCCGTAGAGGTTGGGTGATGAGAGTTTTTGATGGATTGATAGACTTATGAGCATATTGAGTCTTGGGAGGAGTATTATCATCGAAATGGGTGAGGGTGTGTCCCATTCGGACCCATTAACTACGTGGCCAGCATAGGAGAGGATTGGACCGTGAAAGTGGATGTTTGCTTTGTCTTAAAAGAGGACTTAATAGACTTTTGGATCCATTGATAGACTCGTCCTTTACCCCGGTAAGGTACTGGATGGATGTGGCAATGGCATTTCTTTGTTGTATCACTACTAGTTCATAGGTGGTGGTTGTTGGTTATTGAAACTCCCAGATAGGTTTCATGATGATAGAACTCCTATGTGATGTGAATATTTTATGCTTGATAGCTAGTGAGGTGATAGGGTCTTGTCTCTTATATCTGAGGTGAGGCTGAGTGATTGACTGAGTGTTGATTATACTATTTTCTTTTTCTTTAGCCCATTTTACATGCAGTACCTTCCACGTACTATTCCACGTACTAACTGCCCTTCTGGCGCTGTATCATTTTATGATGCATATATTATAGATCGAGGACTTCAGCATTTCGATCGTTGAGGTTCAGAGCTCTTCATTCCTGATAGTGGTGAGTCCTCCCTAGTATTTGGGGGATATTTATTTTTCTGATTGGATAGTCTTTTATTTATTATTTGGTAGCCATGGCCTGTCATGGTACCATCTTAGATTATAGTATAGAGGCTTTGTAGACATAGATGTAGATGTTGATGTTGATGTTGATGTCGAGGGTTCTTTTCCCTTGTACTTCTTTTCTTTGTTATTGGGACTTTTTGTTTTCTATTTTGCTTTCTGTATGATAGACTGATATTGATAGTATGTGCCCATTGATAGGATAGCATTTATTTTCATTATATTGTTTCTTTTTCGCTGATGACTCGACTGGAACGATGGCAATGAGATTGGGTGGTCCGCTTGGGGGCTAGCAATAGTCTTCGAGTGCCAGTCACCTCTAGGGTACCCTCTTGGGGCGTGACAATCTTGGTATCAGAGCCTAGAGTTTGAGTGTCCTAGGGAGTCTATGAAGCTTTGTCTAGTAGAGTCTTGTTTATGGGTGTGTTGTGCACCATACTTTATAAGCAGGAGGCTATAGGATATTAGGAAGTGTTTCCCTTCTTCTATGATCTGAAATCGTGCTGTAGCGTTAACTTGTGAAATCTTGCTTTTAACTTGTGCGTTTTACTCTTATAGAAAATGTTGCCTAAGAGAACTGTCGCTCAGAGAGATGCACTGATCTCCCATTGCTGAGAACACTTAATTGGAGGTTCCGGTTGAGAATTGAGATCAGGAGACGGGGTTGCCTCACTAGGACTGCTGAGGTCTCTCAGGTGCCCCCTGTTCAGCCCCAGCTAGCTCTCACTACTGAGGCAGAATTCAGGGGAGCCATCACGATGCTAACTCAGTTGGTGGCCTCCTAGGGGAATTGCCATGGTTCTTAGGCTCCTTGTTCTAGCTCTCAGGAGTGTTCAGCTGCAATCTCGACTCTGGGACTTTTTGAGGATGAACTCGCTAGTGTATACGGGGTTGAGGGTGGAGGAGGACCCGTAGAATTTCATTGATGAGATGTATAAAGTTTTGAGGGCCGTGCATGCGATTCGAGATTGAGGGAGTTGATCTTGTGTCTTACCGGTTGAAGGATGTGGCCAATGTGTGGTACACTCAGTTGGAGGGGAGTATAGGTGAGGATGTGGAGCCTGCAGTGTGGGATGAGTTTGAAGCTGCCTTTCTTGATCACTTCTTTCCTCTAGAGTTGAGGGAGGCGAGGGCGGATGAGTTCGTGAATCTTAAGTAGGGAGGGATGACTGTTAAGGAGTACAGCCTTAAGTTCACCAAATTGTCATGGTATGCTCCGGAGATGGTGAAAGATATGGGATAGAAGATGAGGAGATTTATGTCTGGCCTGGCTAGATATGTGTAGAGAGAGTGTAAGGCTGCTTTGCTGATTCTTGGTTTGGACATCTTTAGACTTGTTGTGTATGCCTAGCAGATGGAGGAAGATAAGAGGAGGGATAGAGAGGAGCACTTGAGCAGAAAGGTGAAGTCATTGGGATATGGATCTAACCCGCAGAGATAGAATAGAGGTGATAAATCTTATTTCCAGAAGAGATCATCATATCCTGCACTATCTACAGCCAGTGCGCCTGCGCAACTAACCAGGTATGATTATCTATCTCAGGTTCATTAGAATTTTAGGACCCCAGGCGTCCAATCTCATGCCAGTGTGACTCAGGGTGTTCGGGGAAAGCCATCTTGCAGCAAGTGTGGTAAGCTTTATCTGGGTGAGTGTCGTGTTGGCAAGGATGTGTGTTATGCTTAGTGGTAAGGCTGGTCATTTTATCTATGATTGTTTGAAGAGGAGGCGAGGTGAGGGGAGTGGTAGGGCTTAGTCTTCGACAGCCCCTCCAGTAGGTAATTAGCAGAGGGGTGCTACTACTATGGGTACAGGAGGCGGGACAAATTGTCTTTATGTTATGGGTAACCGACGGGAGTAGGAGGCTACAACAGATGTTTTCATGGGTTTGCTTCATGTTTTTGCTTATGATTGTTATGCGTTGATTGATCCGTGTGCCACCTTATCTTTTGTGACTCCTTATGTGTCTAGAATGTTTGGTATTCTTCTTATGTGTTTGCTTGAGCCCTTTTCTGTCTCTATTCCTACTTGTGAGTTTATCTTATTTGAGATTGTTTATAGGGATTGTGTAGTGTCTATTTATTATAGAGACACTTTAGGTAATTTGGTGGAGTTGGAGATGGTTGATTTCGATGTGATAATGGTCATGGATTGGCTTCATGCTTGTTATGCTTCTGTTGATTGTAGAACCCGGATTGTTAAGTTCCAATTTCCTAATGAGCTTATCTTAGAGTTGAAAGGGGAGTTCTGTTGCCCCTAGGGGTAAATTCATATCCTATCTTAGAGCTAGAAAGTTGGTATCTAAGAGTTGTATTTACCACCTTGTGTGAGTGAAGTCTGATGATGTTTAGTCTCTTATTCTTGAGTCAGTCCCGATAGTGAATGATTTTACCGAGGTCTTTCCTGATGTCTTTCCCATAGTCCCTTCTGATAGGAAGATTGACTTTGGGATTGATGTTCTCCCTGAGACTAAACCTATAGTAGAGTCTTGTTTATAGTCCCTTCTGATAGGAAGATTGACTTTGGGATTGATGTTCTTCCTGAGACTAAACCTATCTCAATTTTTCCCTATAGAATGGCTCTCGCAGAGTTGAAAGAATTGAAAGAGCAACTGAAAGACTTGTTGGAGAAATGTTTCATATGGCCTAGTGTCTTATGTTGGGGTGCTCCTGTCCTATTCGTGTGTAAGAGAGATAGGTCTTTGAGGGTGTGTATAGACTACTGACAGTTGAACAAGGTGACCATAAAGAATAAGTACCTTGTTCCCAGAATAGATGATCTCTTTGACTAACTTCAGGGTGCTACTTGTTTCTCCAAGATAGATCTCAGATCGGGTTACGATCAGTTGAAGGTGAGGGAAAGTGACATTCTTAAGATGGCCTTTAGGACATGGTATGACCATTTTGAGTTCTTGGTCATGTCCTTTGGGTTGACAAATGCACTTACAGCTTTTATGGACTTGATGAATAGGGTATTTAGACTATATCTTGATATGTTCGTGATTGTGTTTCTCGATGACATCTTAGTGTGTTCGAGGAATGAAGGAGGAGCATGTTAATCACCTTATAGTGGTTTTGCAGACACTCAAGGATCATGAGTTTTATGCAAAATTCTTGAAGTGTGAGTTTTGGCTCAAGTCTGTGGCTTTCTTAGGCCATATTATTTCGGGAGATGGTATTTGGGTGGATACCCAGAATATTGAGGCGGTTAAGAACTGGGTAAGACCAACTTCTCCAACAGAAATAAGAAGTTTTTTGGGTTTGGCCGGGTACTACTGCAGATTTGTGGAGGGCTTCTCTTCTCTGTCAGCCCTTTTGACAAAGTTGACTCAGAAGAAGGCTAAGTTTCAGTGGTCTGAGGCATGTGAGAAGAGTTTTTAGTAGTTGAAGACTAGGTTGACTACTGCGCCGGTGTTGACCTTGTCTGATGGGACGGGTGACTTTGTGATATATTGTGATGTATCTAGAGTTGGATTGGGGTGTGTGCTTATGCAGAGAATGGAAGGTGATAGCTTATGCTTCTAGACAGCTTAAGGTTTATGAGACGAATTATCCAACTCATGATCTTGAGTTGGCAATAGTGGTGTTTGCACTTAAAATCTGGCGTCATTATCTGTATGGAGTGCATGTGGAGGTGTTCACTGATCACAAGAGCTTGCAGTATGTGTTCAGTCAGAAAGAGCTTAACTTGTGGTAGAGGAGGTGGCTGGAGTTGCTCAAGGATTATGATATGAGCATCCTCTACTACCCAGGTAAGTCTAACATTGTTTCTGATTCTCTTAGTAGGATGTGCATGGGTAGCACTGTTTATGTGGTGGAGGGGAAGAGAGAGTTATCCAGGGAGGTGCATAGATTGGCTCGGTTGGGAGTGTAGCTTGAGGAGAACAACGAAGGCGGGGTCAATATTTAGAATGGTTCTGCTTCATCCTTAGTGTCTGAGGTGAAGGAGAAGCAAGATCAAGACCCTGTCTTACTCCAATTGAAGGAAGTGGTTCATAAGCAGATGTTGATGGTTTTCTCCAAAGGGGGAGATGGGGTATTGAGGTATCAAGGGAGATTGTGTGTACGTGATGTTGATGGTGTTTGAGACAGAATCATGGTTGAGGCTCATAGTACGAGGTATTCTATTCATCCTGGCTCTACTAAGATGTACCATGACTTGAGGGAAGTCTATTGGTTGAATGGGATAAAGAGAGACATTGCGGAATTCGTTTCTAAGTGTCCTAATTGCCAACAGGTTAATGTTGAACATCAGAAACCTTGTGGGTTAGCTCAGAACTTTGAGATTTCGGAGTGGAGATGGGAGGTGTTCAACATGGATTTCATTACGGGCTTACCCCGATCCCGGAAGCAGCATGATTCAATTTGGGTGATTGTAGACAGGATGACTAAATCAACCCATTTTTTGGCGGTGAGGACAACTTATACGGCTGAAGAAGTATGCCTGACTTTACATTCGGGAGATTGTGAGGTTGCATGGGGTTCCCTTGTCTATCATCTTGGATAGAGGAGCTCAATTCACCTCTCAATTTTGGAGATCTTTCTAGAAGGGATTGGGTACGAAGGTGAATTGTAGTATCGCTTTGTATCCTCAGATCGACGGGCAGGCGGAGCGCATCATTCAGACTTTGGAGGATATGTTGAGGGCGTATGTGATTGATTTCAAGGGAAATTTGGATGATCATTTACCATTGATTGAGTTTGCGTATAATAATAGCTATCATGCCAGCATTCAGATGGCCCCGTATGAGGCATTATACAGGAGGAGGTGTAGGTCCCCGATTGGCTGGTTTGAGGTGGGTGAAGCTGAGTTGATTGGGCCTGACCTGGTATATTAGTCTATTGAGAAGGTGAAAGTTATTCGGGAAAGGTTGAATATAGCTCAGAGTCGCTAGAAGTCATATACTGATGTGAGAAGAAGGGATTTGGAGTTCGAGGTAGATGATTGGGTGTACTTGAAGGTGTCCCCCATGAGGGGTGTCATGAGATTTGGTAAGAAGTGGAAGGTGAGTCTCTGTTACATTGGGTCATATGAGATTGTAAGAAGGATTGGGAAGGTTTCCTATGAGTTAGATTTGCCTTCCGAGCTAGATGGAGTTTACCTGGTGTTCCACGTATCTATGTTAAGGAAGTGTTTGGGGGATCTAGCTTTAGCGATTCTTGTGGAGAGTATGGGTTTGAAGGACAACTTATCATATGAGGAAGTTCCAGTCCAGATTCTTTATCGATAGTTTCTCAAATTGAGGAATAAAGAGATAGCCTCCGTTAAAGTCCTATAGAGGAATTAGTTTGTTGAGGAAGTTTCGTGGGAAGCTGAGGAGGCGATGAAACTCAAATACCTGTATCTATTCGTGTCTGGTGATGATGATATTGAAGGTAAATATCCTTGTTCTTATCAATTCTGAGATATTCTTTTCCTTTAAGTTGATGGCTTGTTTTATTCCATTCCCGAGTCTAAGACCAGGATAGATAGGTGATGGGTGGTGATAGTTCGAGTGTTCCTGAGTGAGGAATGAGATGAGGTTTTGAGGTTATTCTTGTTCTCGTTCGACCTTTACTCATCATTCGAGGATGAATGATTCCAAGAGGGAGATGATGTAGCACCTTGTGAAATTATTAAAATGCCCCTAGACTTTGTCGTGCGCACAATGTGTCTTCCCAAGCTCTGATGGAAAATTTGAGACCAGATTTGTGATTAGTGCAAAAAATTGAGTTGGAAAATGGTTTTGCCTCGGCTTTATCGTGAAAAAATGCGAATTATTTTTTTTCAAAGAGTGGTTAAAATAGTGAGGTTTTCGTGCTCCTTCCATAATGCAGAGTGAACACGAACCATACTTATATTTTTTTTGGAAATTTTGATGAAAAGTGAGAAAAATGCTGAAAAGTGTAATATTACACTAGTGCGCGTCGCGCAACAGTGCAGGAGGAATCCAAATTTTTTCTTTTATTTTGGGAAGGGTAATTTCGTCCTTTTGGGCATATTTTTATATCTCTCAGATCGGTTTTAAAGATATTTTCTTGTGCGAAAGGGTTTAGATCCATTATTTTCAAAGTTTTCTTATGCTAAGTTCTAGAGACGAAGAGGAGAGTCAAGCAAGGGTTTCAAAAATCTTCCAAGTTCTTCAATGGATTTTCGTTCCCAGGTATGTAAAGGCTACCCAAAAGCATGGAATTGATCTTCCATGTGCCAATGTAGAGTTAGGAGGACAAATTCATGATTAAAAATCTTGATCTACCCAAAAGCATGGAATTGATCTTCCATGTGCCAATGTAGAGTTAGGAGGACAAATTCATGATTAGAAATCTTGATTTATGAGTTCTTGAAAGTTCTTGAGTATCTATTTTAAGTTCTTGAATAACTCCTTTAAATTCTTGAACAATTGTTTTAGATTCTTATATACTATCTTTAATTCTTGCTTTAAATCTTTAAACTATAATTTTATATCATGAACTAATGATCATCATGTTTATAGTTTACTGTATATTTATTTCAATATGTGATTGTGACTTGACCTTTAGAATTCCTCTCTATAAAGACTTAAATAATGAACTTAGGGGGATGTCTAGGCCTTAAATGGTTGAGAATGACGTCTGAATGAGTCTGAGTCCTAAGGTGGATGTGTTGATGACTATGATAGTTGAAATTATTATTGATAGAGTTTAATGGTTACAATTCCCTCAGATTGGATAGGTAGTCTTGCCCATAGAGGTTGCGTGATGAGAGTTCTTGATGGATTGATAGACTTATGATCATATCGAGTCTTGGGAGGAGTATTAGCACTGAAATGGGTGAGATGTGTCCCATTCGAACCCATTAACTATGTGGCTAACGTAGGAGAGGATTGGACCGTGAAAACGGATGCTTTCTTTGTCCCAAAAGAGGACTTGACAGACTTTTGGATCCATTGACAGACTCGTCCTTTACCCCGACAAGATACTGGACGGATATGGCAACAACATCTCTTCATTGTATCACTATCAGCTCATAGGTAGTGGTTGTCGGTTATAAAAACTCCCAGATAGGTTTCATGATGATAGAACTCCTATGTGAAGTGAATGTTTGATGTTTGATAGCTAGTGAGGTGATAGAGTCTTGTCTCTTATATCTGAGGTGAGGCTGAGTGATGGACTGGTGATGATTAAATTATTTCCTTTTTCTTTAGCCCATTTTACATACAGTACATTCCACATACTAACGCCCATCTGGCACTACATCATTTTATGATGTAGATACGATAGACCGAGGACTTCAGCATCCCGATCGTTGAAGTTTAGAGCTCTTCATTCCTGACAATGGTGAGTCCTCCCCAACATTTGGAGGATATTTATTTTTATGGTTAGATATTCTTTTACTTAATATTTGGTAGCCATGACCTGTCATGGTACCGTCTTAGACTATAGTAGCCATAGCCTGTCATAGTACCGTCTTAGACTATAGTATAGAGGCTTTATAGACGTAGATGTTGATGTTGATATCAAGAGTTTTTTTCCCTCATACTTCCTTTCTTTATATTGAAACATTTTGCTATCTATTCTATTTCTGTATGATAGACGGATATCGATAGTATGAGCCCACAGATAGGATAGTATTTATTATCATTATACTATTTCCTTTCGCTGATGATTAAATTGAACGATGGCAATGAGACTAGGTGGTCCGCTTGAGGACTAGCAATAGTCTTCGAGTGACAGTCACATCTAGGGTACCCTCTCAGGGCGTGACAGGAGAGCTATAGAGAGAAAGTGAAAGAAAGAAAACTTTTGAAAGAAAAACTTATGCCTCTTAGTCTTACAAATGAGGCCTTTTATAGAAAAAGAAAAGCATCTATGAACAGTATAACAGGACCCACATGCAGGTCCATGTACAGTAGTGAACATTTTATCTACTATTCTGAACAGTAAATTTACTATAGTGGTGGCTTTCCTATAGCATGATTTTTATTCCGTGTTTATTTTTCCATGTCTTGGCAGAAGTTTTCGATATCATCGATCTCTTTTTCTGTTAAAGAATGCACTGTATAAACAAGGTATTAGTTCCTCGGTATATCCAAATTCTAGGACCCATTTATGAATCCATGGAATAGAAAATTCAATAAAGAAGTATATTTGGCCTAAATTCTCTGGGCAACAGATACGATCTGCTTGGTATAACTCAGTAAGTTTTGAAGAAACTTTAGCCCAATTTTTATATGACTGGTTAAAGACTGGAGGTAATATTTTTGTGATTGGACCATGATATGACCACCAATCCAAAAACCAATTTAGAATATTTTCCTTAAACACATTATAACACACTTTTATGTGTGCTTGTGACGCTCATTATTGTACAAAGCACCATATCAAATGCTTCAATGTAGTTCCAATTAGTACAATTTACTCTGGCTTGATTAACTATAACTGGTCTTTCAGTCATTGAGTGAGCACCCCAATCTTTCATAGATATAATCTGCTATATTATCATTTTTGAGAAGTTCTAAACTGTCCCAGTAGTGTTATAATCTTGGAAATACTGAAATTCCACACTTCTTGTATTGACTAGCACATTTTCAAAAAAAGATCGGGTTTTGTATGACTTACCCGGGAAATATAAATTGGTTACCAAATATCTTTGGAGTATCCGCCATAGCTCATTTTGTCTCTGAATCTCAGAGTTTTCTACAAAAAAGATTATCTTCTTTTTGTGAAGTTTTTCATAGTTCTTGATATCATCAAGATGGTCGAAACTGGTGACCGTAGAAAACGTATTACTTTGTTATTACTTTGCTTTTTTTGTGATTCTAAATATGCTTGTAATTGTCCATATAATGGACTATCTTCTGGAATATCTTCTAGGTGAATAGAAGGGGGTTAGGATGAAGATGTTTCTCCTCTAGATACTAGGGAGTTTATTAAACTCCTTCCTCCTAATCGTATAACTGGTTGAGTATTTGTTGAAGATGAGGATGAGGATCCGTATGATGATCCTCTGCTTTGGGACAATCTTTCCGTAAGCTTGGTTTTGCCTCTATCACCTCGTCCTCTTTCTCCAGGAAATCATGGAGGTGATTCTTCCATACTACAAATATAATAGTGTTTCTTAGTCGGAAAATCAATAATTCGAGGTGTCAAAGTCATGGAATCGTTGTCTAATTTCATCTTCAATGTTGATTTCTTCATAAGTGAAAATAGTGAAATCCATGTCTTCAGTTATCATTGAGATAATGATTGTATCAAGTATAAGCTATTGCATGTTCATACATAATGGTAGTGCTTTTAGAATTGTGATAAGAGTTTTATCGTTGAAATAATTTATGAACCAGTTCATTGCAGATATTCTCTGGATAAAAAATCAGGAAGAGAATTATCAATTCTCTTTTTATAGTGTATTTCAAAATCAAAAGGTGTTAATTGAGTCTTGCCACCTTGCAAATATTAATTTTGAAGCATCATGCTTAAAGTCTTTATCAAACATTTATTTAATAGATTGGGCATCCCTTTTTATCAAACACTTTTGGTTATATAAATCATTTTGGAATTTTAAAACACATTTAACAATTGTTAACATTTCGTGAGCCATAGTAGCATATTATTTTTTGGGCTTCTGTCTATTTTTCAGAGTGAAATCTTATTAAGTATTCACATTTATCATGAGGATTCACTTGTTTTACTATTCCACCATAACCGATATTAGAAGCATCAGTCTCAATAATTTTTTGCCAATTAGGATTAGCAAGAGTCAAACATGGAAGGGTTTTAACTCTTCGCTTAATTTGCTGAACTAAAGAAGTATGTTGTTTTGTCAAAGAACCTTTATAATCCTTTTTTTAACCTGTCATATAATGGGGCTAAATCACGAGATAAATTTTTATAAAAAGGATAAATATAATTAAGGCTTCCCAAAAATCTTTGAAGCTGAGTCCTGTTAGTTATAACATCAGAAAATTTAGAAGCAAAATCAATAGCTCTTTGAATAGGAGTAATCTTTCCTTGACAAATATTATGTCCTAAAAATCTTACTTCAGTTTGAAATAAACTCATTTTTGATTTTGATATTACCAAACCATTTTGAATCACGATTCTTTTGAAAATATCAAGGTGTTTAACATGCAATTCAAATGTTTTAGAAAATACTAAAATGTCATCAATATAAACAATGATTAAATTCATATAAGGATTGTAGATATCATTCATAATTTTCTGAAATTCGGAAGGGGCATTTTTTAATCCAAAAGGCATAACATTCCATTTATATTGTCTAAATGGGACATTAAAAGCAGTTCTATAAGTATGTTTTTTAAAAATTTGAATTTGCCAATATCCTGATTTTAGATCAAATTTTGAAAATATATTGGCATCATAAATTCGATATAATAAATTCTTTTTATTTGGAATATGATATCTAATCCATTTTAAATGCTTATTTAAAGGTTTGTCATTTATTGCCAATCTGGGAACTTCACGTTCTTTTTCAGCTGCATTATTAACATAAATAGCAGTACAAGACCAAGGAGATTTAGAAGGCTTTATCAATCCTTTTTGTAACAGATTATCAATTTCTTTTTTGCAGAATTCAACTAATTCGGCATTCATTTGATAAGGTCGATACTTTGTAGGAATGTTATCCTCAGAAAAATTATCTTCATATGGAAGTGTAACAATATGCTTTTTTCTGTTTCAAAAAGCATTAGGATGGTCGGCACTAATATCAATAGCCATTTGTTCGGAAATTAATTTAATTTTTTCTTGTACTTTAGCAGATTTCATTGTATCACTAATATTCATGCTAAATAATTCTCAGTTGTCCAGTTTTGGTACTATTTTTGCTTTGTATCTTTCAGAGCATTTATCTCTCTATTTACTTTACGAGTTCCAAAGTCGAATGACATTTGTTTACCGTTATATTTGGCGAAATTCCCCTTTTCGTCTAATCATGGTTGATGGATAAATAGCTGTAGTTTCTGAAATTTCAAGTGTAATTGATGTTTTTAATTGATTTTTCTCTGCAACGTCCCTTTTGTGATATGCATACTTTATTTTGTCATTTATGTTCTTTTTTACTTTTATACTGTATGTACATTTGTGTCACCTGTTTCAGAATTTTCTTTTTCTCTGAGTTTGCTCAGAAAGCAGATGATGAATTACTCAGATTCCCCTCCTAGACATCATGGGTGATGCAAAAACCGAGTTTCTGATGTACTATTTATTTATGGGATGTTTGAAATCTTTAACCTTTGCATTTTCCTTTCTGATGCACTATTTATTGAGTTCTTAGATTTGTTTCATTTACAAACTGGTGCTGCATTTCTGAAATTGTGTTTCGGAGTTTTCTTATTTTTTTGACTTTACTTAAAAAGCAGATGATGAGTTACTCGAATTCGCCTTCAAGACATCATGGGTGATGCAAAAATCGAGTTTCTGATGCACTATTTATTTATGAGATGTTTGGAATTTTTATCTTTGCCTTTACATCATTTGCTGTTTGTTTCTGCTTCAAGAGGATGGAACAGTCTATTCTTTTCAGCTTTATAGTAATAATAGCTATTGGGGCAACGATTTTTATGACTATGTTAATACGTTTCTCTATTCAATATTCGGTTAAATCACCTGTAGATTGTTACTGAGTTTTAGTGTTTGCATTTTCGGTATTAACTTTCATTAGCTGCTTCAACCTACTGTATTTGCCACCAGTAAGTAATTTTATCTCTCTGTTTGTCTGCTATAAGCTGAAACTTTTTGAAATGCTTAAGCAGAAAAGAAATTTATTTTTAGCTTCCATTGGGATTTTCACAAACGGATTCTTTGCAGTGGATAATATCTTGAATGCATTTTGGATTAACCCTTTCACAGGCAAGGATTTTAGCTCTGAATGCATCACACTTCTTAAAAGCTGGAGGACATTTTGTTATGTCAATTAAGGTTTGTAGTGTAGTTAGACACTTGATGTGACATTTTTTATTTGATATATATTGTCAATAACTGGTGATTCTAGAATGAGATCAATTCCTTTTTGTCTGGGAAAGCCTCGTCGTGTGGTTCATTCATATTTTATATTTTCTTCTATGTTATAGGCAAACTTCATAGATTCAACTGTGCCTGCTGATACAGTATTTGAGGAGGAGGTGAAGAAGCTGCAAGCAGAGCGGTTTAAACCTATGCTTGTGTTGTAGGTGCCTATCGAGTGCCCAAGATGCAAAAGGTTGCTGCCTAGTTGCTCTCTTACTGGTGTGGTCTTATTTTTGGTAGATGAGGTTAATTTTTTATTAAGAGTATTGCCATGTTACTGCTAGATGAAGTTTACTTATTTTTTATTTAAATATTCAATAGAGGACTTATTTTTTATTAAAGTATTACCATGTTATTGCAATTCTATAAAGGAGGTTACTTATTTTTTATTAAAGTATTACCTTGTTACTGCTATTCGATCTGTGTCTTAAAATTTGATGAAAGATTGATAATAGTTTATGTTGGTTGCGTGCAAGGTATATAAAATTAGAAGTTGAGTTCATTCATAAGGGTGTGGGGTAGCCATTTATTGTGTTCATTCCTAAGCTGCTTCTAGTTTTGGAGTTTTTTGAGACGAGAGTTGCTAGGAAACAACCTCTCTACCTCAATGAAGTAGTGGTAAGGTCTGCGTACATTCTATCCCCAGACCCTACTTGTGGAATTTCACTGGGTATATTGTTGTTATTGTTGTAACGGGAGAAAAAAGGAAAAGGAATGTGAAAATTGATTTCATCATCAAAGAAGAGACAATATATCCTAATACAATACATGTTTGAGTTGTGGAAAAATTTGTGAAGTTCACCTGGACTAAAACAAATAGTCCTGAATGCCTCAACAATGATGTTACCTGGGACATAGTAATAAGGTGTTTTCATACACAATATACTAGGTGGGTGCCAGTGTTTTTTTTTTCTGCATTTTTCAAATTGCTAGTCTACCAAATGTTGGAATTCAAACAGCAGGCCACTATTATCACCCACCTCGTAGCATTCTGCCAACCTAAGATACACCATTCTCAGCAGAAATGAGGCGATCAGCCTGGGATTTCTCAATTACAAAATCTTGACCTCCCCACTTCCGCATACGCTCGTTCGTCTCCTCAACCTGCATGTTTAACTCTTCTTTAAGATATTTCAAAGCAAATAAATTCATGTATGTTTTCGCTTTGACAAAACTATTGTTCTGTTCAGTTACTTGATCTACACATTAATAGATAACTTCAAAAGTATGAATCAAGAAGCCTATTTGCAATATTTACATACCTCCTTGTTCCAATTTGTCTTATATAGTACAATCAAGAGTAGCAGAGTCTGCAAAGATGTCCCGGCTATCATACCCAGCCAAAGTCCCTACAGGTTATTCAATCAAAAGTAAGATAAAAACTCAGGATAAAGTAGATTTCAGCCATAAATCTCATGAGGTATAATGACAATAAAATATGATCCAGCTTGTTTAATCAGTGGTGTCGTTTTGATAGTACTTCTCCTTAAAATGAAATGCACGGGGAGGCTAGGCGGGTCAGGAAGGGGGAAGGATTGTGTACCTAATATCAACATCTCAAATAGACTTGCTAATGTAACTTAAAGACATGGTTTACCTTAGATCCCAACTTCGCCACATAGCCAAGAATAAATCCTAGGGGGAGTCCAAAAATGTAATAACATCCCAGATTAATATAAGCCACTGTAGCTTGCCATCCACCTCCCACAGCAACACCTACAAAAGTACTTTTCGGCTTAACATGCAATACTGGTTGTTCAGAAAACACAAATCTAAGAATCAGCTAGTGTGAATAGAGCGCGATACCTGATATAACAGGCTGAACACTATTAAGAACCATAGTTATTCCGAGAAGGTAAGAAAGACCACCAACAGCTTGTTGCATATCTTTGCTGCTTGTAAAAATAACAGCCAAATGCTCTCTAGCTACCAATACGACAAACATACAGAGTAGCCCAATTAGGAGTGACTGAAACACTGAGATATAGACAGAGTATTTAGTGGCCCTTGGACGTCCAAGCCCAAGCTCATTTGAGACCCGTACACTGCAGAAACATAAACAAGGAAAAAAAGAAATAGAAGTGAATAAGTTTCAAGAAGACTATGAGATTAAAATAAGGCGATAGGACAAAAAAAGCAAACAACATCAGCCAAACAGGTTTAAATCAAGGAAGCCTCCCTCACTTTTTTTATTGGCATATGCAAAATTTTAGGCAACTTAACATAGACTACACATTTCACCAGGGGGAAATTACTCCCATTACTCAAAGGTCCGCGGTGATTGAGAATTTGACAAAAGCATTTGCAGGTAATTTAACAGCATCGGAATCACATTTAGGTAACATCATATAAGAACACCACCTCAACTGCAATCCATGAGCTTCAAAAACTACGTGCAGTTGTGAAAGTTGATCAAGACTTTTTACCTTATGGCAGCATTAATTCCAATGAACAACATGCCTTCATATCCATTGATATTCATGCTGTAAAACAAAACAACCAATTAGAATCAGAAATGGTCATATATCGTATTCATGCCTTCTCTACCATTTGCTTCAGATATAAGATAAATTGTACATCAAACACCACATCTGATAGCAAGGAATTATACACAAGATTTGACAGATAATAAACTGGTCCAACAAGCTTAAGCATAAAGACTACGGTAAACTCACCAAATAGAAATGGATCCAACTGCAATAACTGCATTGTCAAGATGGCCAACAAGGATGATAATACTCATCATATACCAAATCTCAAGGCATAGCATAATGGCTGAGGCAATGGAGAGCCTCACAAAGGACCATATTTCGTTAAGTGCTGCCCACGACAACCCCTTCCACCCATCCTTACACCATCCAACAACATAAACAAACTGAGCTATTGCCAAGACCCAATTTGTTAGGTCAAACGCTATGGCAGCACCAGTAGTACCCCACCCGAATGTGTAAATAAAGATCCAAAGGAGTATAGCATGCATGATCAGAGTGAAAAATCCAATCCACGCAATCGCATCAACTTTGCTTTGGGCTTGAAGGAATTTGGAGGTTGGAAAATTGATAGAAAGCGAAAATAATTGAGGGATGATTAGTATGGCATAGTTCCCCGCAAGCTCGGCAATGTCAGATTCTTGGCCTAGCAGCTTAAGCACTGGCGTTGCAAATAGATATATTGGCAAGAGCAAAATACAAGTTGCAAACAGAATTATGATAGAACGTTGCATATAAACACCAAGCATGTGAATTTGCCCTGCACCATAGGCCTGTCCACACAGTGTCTCTAACGCACTTCCCATTCCCAACTGACAAAAAAGATTATCAATAATGGGATATTAAAAGGACGGTGATTCCTCCTATCTGTATGACAGACAAAATAAATGGAAAAACCATGTAAAAGGTTGTACAGACTGATATTATTACAGTTGCTTCAAAATTTACACATCAACTCTCATGTGAAGATGTGTTCAAGGTGTGATAGCGGTACTATGTTGTCTCAATTTTAAGACATTCTTCTCATTTCGCGACATACCAAGTAAGATCCTCAATAAAATTTCATTTCAAGCAAATGGAATTGCACACAAGGCAGATACAGCCCTTGAGGTAAACAAATTTTTGACACACAACATAGACATATGTTGTGGTTAGGCCAGCTATGTTTTATGGGATGGAGTGTTGTTCAGTCAAGAACTCCCACATTTAGAAAATGAAGATGACGGAGATTAGGATGTTGTGATGGATGTGTGGGTTTACTAGGAGAGATAGGATTAAGAATAAGGATATCCGAGACAAGTTGGGAGTGACTTCGGTGGAAGACAAGATGCAGGAAGCGAGGATGAGATAGTTCGGGGATTTGATGTGAAATGCACATATTCTACGGTGTGGAGGCGTGAGAGGTTGGCTACTGATGGTTGCAGGAGAGGTGGTGGAAGACTAAAGAAGTATCGGCTGAGGAGAGGTGATTAGACAAAACAAGAAGCAATTGCGGCTTATTAAGGCCATGACACTAGATAAGAAGGTGTGGAGAATACGAATTAGGAATTACGTTTAGTAAGTAGGAGGGTGTCCATGCTAGTACATAGGAATGCTTTGTCTTGGTGCCCTTACTGGTAGTCATTGCACTATGTGTGTAGTTTCTTGTTCTTCGATTTTGTTTGTTATCTATTGTTTCATATTACGTGGTTGTAGTACTGTTCTGCTACTATCATTTGTTTAGTTTGCTACCTATTGTCTCTTGTACTTCCTTTATGTCTTTTTAGTCTTCTTTGTATTGAGCCGATAGTCTATCAAAAATAGCCTCTCTACCTCACCTGTGAGTAGATTGAATATACCCGCTCCAGACCCTACCGTGTGGGAATACACCAGGCATGTTGCTGTTGTAACATAGACATATGCGTGGAAAACCAATCTAAGAAAACTTGAAGTGTTTAACCTATAATGTCAATATAGAATCACTCTGCTAAGAACTATAAAAATTCAACCTATAATGATTCTGCCTCTGTTTGCAACAATACGTATCCACTTAGAAATGCACAACATAAATTGGAGTAATATGACACCATTAACACATAAACATTTGCATTTTAAGGAGGGGGCTAATTACCATGAATCCGAAAGAGAAGGTACCAATGACTGACTGAGCAATAGAGATGGCAGAGAGCTCAATATCTCCGAGATGTCCAACGAAGATATTAGTAAGTGAGTTTACACCATATTGACACAAAATGTTAAACGCTATCGGACCTCCAATCCTCCACAGTTTTGCACTTTCGACGCAGAAAATAGCCCACCATTCTCTTACAGTTGTAGCAGGCCGGTAATCCCCGTCGGCGCCGATCATCTCGTCGTCGTCGGAGAAACCGTTCATCAACGGCGTCTCCATGATGACTGAAAATTAATTAGTTACGTTTTCCGCTTTAAGCTCTGTTTGTTTGTTTGTTTCAGTCAAGGCCAACTATATATACAGGTTTCGTTTTGTTAGGCAAATTATAAATGTCATTCTAACAAGTTTAATGCGCGCTGCCAAAACATATGCTCCACCTCCCTCTTACCTTAAAAAATAAAATTGGTATCTTTCTATAAATATTTGTCTCATATTATAAGGGTACTCATTAAATTATGATAAAATTAATTATTTTTTTATTTTACCCCCTCCATTAATTAGTGTATCAATAATTTTTTCTAACTTAATTTAATATATATTGATACAAATGAAGGATAAAATAGTAAAGTCTATTAATATATTAATAATTTCTTAATAATAGTGTAAAATTGAAAGTACCCTTATAATATAGGACAGAGATAGTATTGATATTTGTATTGGAGTCGAATTAATTTAATTTATACTGCATAGAACTCTATTCGGGGAGAGTGCTCTCTACTAATTTTTTTTTTAATATTCAAGACTCGAATTCGAGATAACTATTTCTTTCATTGACTTTTATTAGTAATATTAAAAATTTAGATTTGACTTAATTCTATTAATAGTACTCCCTTCGTCCTATTTTAGTTGTTATAATTACTATTTTTAGAGTTAAACTATATATAGACTAATAAATGCAAAAATGTCCCTTAATGCAATCAAAAACTATATATCAATATATAATTAACTATATATTGATATGAAAAAAGTTGCAATCAATAAAATATTTTTTAAAATTTTTTGAATTTCTAAATTTAAATATTTTAAAATATTAAATTAACTTAATCTAATTTAACTTTAAAAATTAATCAAATTAACTTTTCAAAAATGCACACTAAAATGTAACAGAGAGTATGAAAGAAAAAATAATAATAAATCATTGTTGATTTGTTAAAATGGATCAATAACTAAAAAATATTTTTAATAAAAAAAGGCGAGTAAAATGGAACTAATAGAGTGACTTAAATTGTTGTCGAATTGGGTGCCCAGTATATTGGACCAGGTAGGTATATTCAGTTTGGTAGGTACTCATTTTATGTAGTTGTACCTTTTCTTTTTTTTAAGAAAAAGAACATTGGCGGTATCAAACTAATGTCGTGGTATTATATGTATGGAGGAATTTTATCTGTCCAACACTTAGGGATCATTTGGTATAAGGGCTAAATAAAAATAATTTTGGGATAAAATTTTATTCCTCTTAAATGTTCATTTGGTTGACTTAGAAGGGATAACTTATCCCGGAACTATGAACATTGGCGGTATCAAACTAATGTCGTGGTATTATATGTATGGAGGAATTTTATCTGTCCAACACTTAGGGGTCATTTGGTATAAGGGTTAAATAAAAATAATTTTGGGATAAAATTTTATTCCTCTTAAATGTTCATTTGGTTGACTTAGGGATGATATAATAATTCCATGACAAATTGTCATGAGATAAATTTATAAAATGACAAATGTACTCTTCCCTTTATCGCTTTTTATATCTTATTTTGTATATATATTTACATTATTTTTAATACATTATATAATAATATTCAAAACCTTCACTCCTTATTTTTATAATATTTCTTCATATTTTTCTATTAAAAAATTACCCTATATAGTATAATTTTTTTGACTAATTATTATGTTTTTTATATTTTGATTCTATAAATCCTTTTTTACTTTAACAAACTTAAAAATGCAAGTTCTATTTGTAAATTAATTTTTTTTTAAATTTATTTTAAATACATAGATATTATTATGGAAATGCACACCTAAAAATATTTAAGCTAAATAAGATGAGAGATTTATTTTGAAAACAAATATTGAATAACTAAAGTTAGCAAAGAAAATATATTAAAAACTAATAAAGTGAACGATATTTTTGTAATAAGCATAATATTCTTAAAATTTATCCAACACACCAAACACTTAATAAGAAATAATATCAATATAACTTATCCCATCATAACTTACATTCAAATCAAACGACCCCTCAGAGAAATAGAATTTCTGATTGATCGATATAGATGATAATTTCTTAAAAGCATTTTGTTTCATAATAAAATTTTGGAGTATTATTTTTGAGGAGATGAATATATATATATATATAGAATAATTGAAGAATAAAGAAGTTAATTAAAAGTTGAATTTGCATACGAGTGTATGGGAGAATAAATGCATGGAAGTGTCTACTAGACCCAAATACGAAAATCCCGAGGAATAGTTGGTAGAACAAACGGACTTAAAGAAACCACGCAGCTTTCAAAATAATATACCTAAACGGAAAGTGGATTTCTTTTACGTGGTTGAAGCTTTTACGCATACTAGTCACAAGCATTCTTGTCCGCACGGATTTAACAAATATTTTTTAATTTTTATAATGCGAATAAATTTTTTGGATGTATCTTTAAATTTTAGAAGCAGCAAAAGAAATATAATTAAATTGCTTTGAAAATATTAAATTAAAAAACCCACAAATTTTTTAGCAGGTCTCATATAATATTGATGAAGAAGCAGTCAGCTGCTTATCCGCAAAATAATTTATCAGAGTTAATATTGTTAAATTATAATTAAAGCAGTCAAAGAAATATAATCAAGTTGCTTTGAAAATATTAAATTAAGAAATTCATAAAAAATAATTTATTATAGCTAACATTATAAAATTGTAGTTGAAGCAGCTGAAGTAATATATTGAAACTACTTCAAATATTAAATTAATGAACATGCAAATTATTTTTGTGGGTATCAGAAACTCACAAAAAATAATTTATTAGAGTCATGCAAAATAATTTGTCAGGGCTAATATTGTTAAATCATAATTGAAGCAGCCGAAAAAATATAATCAAGTTGTTTTGGAAATATTAAATTAAGAAACTCAAAAAGAATAAATAATCCTGCTACTTTAAAAATATTAAATTAAAAAACTCACAAAAATAATTTATCGTGGCTAATATTGTAAAATTATAATTGTAGCAGCTGAAGAAATATAACGAAGCTATTTTGAAAATAACAAACTAATGAACCCGAAAATTATTTTTGCAGGTCTCATATAATAGCAACGAAGAAGCATGCATGTTGATGAAGAGGTGTTTGTTTGAGCTGCTTTATTCGCACTTATTAGTAAGTAATATATTACGAGGAAAATGTTTTGCTCAGAAATAAGTGGTGGATTTTTTATTTTTTTTTAATGTTTGGTGTAAATTCAGTGGCAAAATCAAATATATTTTTTAAATTAAGAGTGTTCAAGATTTAATATATATGTATAAAAAGTAATTTTTGACCAATATATTTCATATTAAGGATGTCCATTTGGCTCCCCTAGACTATATGTAGTTAAACCATTATTTGACGTAGACATCCAAAGTTTGTGGGACTTTACAAGACTCGTGCAATAAAAGCTAGGATTCTTAGTGCTACTTCATCCTAAACTTAAAGTTGAAATACCTTTTTGTCGTTATGTCATTATTTATTTACCCTTATGCCATTACTTCACTATTTTTTTAATTAAATTTTTTTTATTAACTTTTATAATTAAATCAATAATGACAATTAAACTAGACTAAATACATGATGAGATGTTACAACTTATCATTATTCACTTCTTAATGACTTTAATTGTTAAATAAAATAAATACATTCAAGCTCCAAAACTAAAGTTGGATTACCCTTTTATCCTTAAACTAAGTTAATTATTATAAAACATCTAATTAATTATATATTAAATAGTCAAATTATCATATCATCTATCATATAATATAATATAATATAATATATTACTAAGAAGCTACAAAGTAAAAAAGTTGAATTCTACTTTTATTATATTTTATCTCAAATAGTAAATTTAATTTGTAACAAATAGTGATTACTTATTCGATACAGTTACAATACATATAAATGTTCACAATAAATAATTGCTATTGGGAAGACACTTGAATGGGTTCATGCATATCTACAAAAATGTCGAAAAAATCTTTATTATCAAGTCTTTTAATTTATATTACTCTTAATTACAATAAATGCTATGTCCTTTTGAATTTAAAGACTACATTCACTAAAATCTTTATTTGAGATGATTCAGTGGAATACTATTAGTTTCATATATTTGATAAATTAAAAGATTGAATCCACTAAACATGAAGCACTTAAAAAGATTGCAGTGTGCGAAGGTAATGGAGCTAAAAGCATACATATTATCAATTCATCTCTATTTCTATATTTTTCATGCAAGATTGACAACTGAAACTTGTGAGCAGTATAAGTCCATTTGAACAAATCAATGGTTACATGAGTATACAGTAATAGTGAAATGACTCAAGTTAAACAAAGATCAACTTGAAAGTCATACAATTGAAGAATGAAAATGCGTGTAGATGTATAGTAGAAAATTAGAACCAACTCTATCATCAAATGTGCTAAATTACTCTATATGATATTTACATAAAAAAAAAATCTTCTTCCTATATTCATTTTGTAGAATTCTAAATGATATTTGAGCCTTTTCATGGCATATACTACAATTACTTCAAAAATGATATTTCTTGGGGACTTCGAATATTTAATATCTGGTACATACAATGTACGGTGCCAAAAGTTGAATTGCAAAGAAGCAGACTAGCAACCTTCTCTAATTGTGATTTGCTTGTATATTAACATAATTGAGCAATTAAAACATTCTCAATTTTGAGAAGTAAATTATTTCTTTTTAGTAATTCTTTATTCATAAATATACAATTAGGTGCATTATTGATTCTTTCATCGTGCCAAATATTTTCTTAAGTGCTCTGAATTATTAGAGAAGTATCCAAAAAGATATACGGTTTCTCAAGTTGGACATATTCTTTACATGGTGTTTTTATACTATTAGATGAAGGGTACACGCGCAATGCACGTAACAAGAGACTAGGAAAAGAATATCCTTGAAAAGATATCTCGAATATCCTATAAATTCTTGAAATATTCATAAAAAAATCAAGATATACACATCATTCTATTGTGAGAAATACTCCACTTGCCAGTCTCGAATCACGTTAGAATTGTACACATAATATATATCAATAAAATAAAATTATATTTTTTAATATTTTATTTGTAACTACAGTTTGTCTTCTATTACTTTAAATTTATTGTGAGCATTTAATAAGTAAATAAAAATATATTATCTTAAAAATATTTATGATCTCTTCAATTGAGACCTTACAATGCAACCATAATTTCTGGTCCAATTGCTATTTTTGTTTTTGATTTGTAATCTAACAGATGAGATGGGGACCATGAATGAATACTAGTCAGAATCTTTTCAGGAGCTTGTTTTACTGACAGAATATTTTAACTAATCAAATATGAATGAATTGAAAAATATATATATATTTTTCTCCATATCAAACACACATTTTATAATTGTGTTTAACTATGAATACAAATTAAAGTTGTCTTTTGAATTTTTTGTGAGTAATTTGTATGAAAAAATAAAAAACATTTCCTTATTATTTTTTAAATTCATGAAAATAAAATTCAACTTGAAACTAAATTTTAAAATTTTATAATCAAACATATGGTTAAATTAATATTCGAAGTTCAACTCCAAAACAAATCAAATAAGGTAGGACAACACCCAATGCATGCTTTGGTTAGTCCAGTCACCTGTACATATTCTCAAGTTCAAGTAATTAATACTGTTTTATGATAGATTAATAAAATATGTGTTTCAAATTTGTTGTGCTTATTTCGATCGAGATATGAGTTTATATATATCTACATTAATCGAATCCAGTTGGAATGTAATATATACTTTTTGTATTCGAATTTATTTGTCAAATAATTTTTATTTTATTTTTACTTTCATTTATAATTTTTTGGCAAATTAAAAAGGATAATTTTTTTTTATTATACCTTCAATTTATTAAAATTGAATTAATATCTTTTAAAAATGAAGCAAATAAATATATTGGGACTATATCAATTAATAAGAACAAAATGATAACTTATTATATCAATTATTATTTTTTTAATAGATGTATCAAATTAAAATTTGACAAGTAAATCTGATCGGAGGAAGTTTGTCCATCTATCTTTCATTATATTATGAACTGTTCATTTGTAGCGCATTTAATATATCATGCCAACTTTGATTATTGTTGGCTTGTACGTATGGAGATATTTTGAATTTCATGCCTGCTTTTACGTATGGGGATATTTTGAATTTCATGCGTGAGCAGCTTTTTAAATAAATTTGGTCATTATTAGGTAGAACATGGACCCAACATTGAAAGATGTAATCACTATGAAAGTTATTTTTAGTATTTTTTAAATAAAATTATCATTTTATTCTTCTTGATAATATCCTCGAGTCCTATTTAATTGGTTCTGAAGATTGATTTTTGAAAATTTTATGAAAAGTGAAGGTTTTGCTGAAGAGTTTAAGTTTGAGTCTTGGAGTAATTTGGAGAGTCAAGTCTCAGAATGAAATTATGTCTATTCCATCAGTTCCTTAATGTGAAATTAGTCTATGAGAATTGTGGAATTAGATTTGGAGTTGTTACGTGAATTTGAAAGTCAAAGTTGAAAATTGAGTTAATATTTGACTTTAGTCAATACTTTGAGTTCGAGTGCTTAATACCTCTGATGGTTCCGTTAGTTGGGGAGGTGATTTTAGCACTAGAATAAATTTTGGTATAATTTTTGCGTGTTCCGATAGCGTTTCAGTATTTCTAGTCCCTTAAGTTAGTTTAGTCGGCTTATTGAATTTTGGGTCAAGGAGACCTCGGATTCGATTTTTGGAGATTCCATTGAGGCCAGAACGTCAAACTTAGTTGGATAGCATATATGATTTGTGTGCACGGGATTTTGCATGAATTTCAAAGGTCCATAAGGCATTCCCTGCATTTTTGGACTTTGGGAGCTTTATTTGGGCGACTTTTAAGTGATTTTCACGAGAATTTCATTGGGGAAGCTATTTTTAACATATATTTTTGTTACCCATTGATTATTTTATGAATTTTAACATCAAATTTAGTGTTCTCAATTGAAGAAAATGGAGAATTTTCATAAACTCAAATTTTTGACAAAAATGGGGATTGTGGGCTCATTTTAACTTTGTTTTTAAATGGTTTTCACCATTAGTTTTCTAAAATCTTGAGGAACATTTTCATACAAGAACTTTTATATTTAACCCCATTTTTCAGTGTTGAATATTTGGACCATTATACCATTTTCTCCAAATTTTATGATTTTTGGTGTCTTTAGCTTCAAATTTTTATTGTAAATCGTTATTTAAGTGTGGTTCTTTGGAGTATATTTGAAAGAAAAAATGCTCTGGTAATAGAGTGATTGCGATTTTTAGCCAAAGAAAGTGATTTCTAACTCATAGATAAGTGTGTGAAACTTTGTATTTTCTATTTATCTAATTGGGATGTAATGAAAATTAGTTTTGGATGTGTATTAGATGAAATAAATTAATGATTGAGATGTGGTAATAATATGGCTATGTGAATTGATGTTATAATATGAAATTCATATCTGGGAAATTCCATAAGTGTTATGTAATGACCCTCCAGGTCATTTCTATATTTTCGCTATTACCTTATCAGTTATAGCATGTGCATGGCGACCTGGGGCCATTGTTGACTTGTTAGAGCTATCAGTGTGGTTGTTGGGCAGTTAAGAATTATACAACTGTTTGAGTTGAACGAAAGGTTATAATTATAAAATGAACTTGCAGGTAAAGTCCAGTAAACGACCTAAGAGTGAAACTCTGATAGTTTCATCAGCTCCAAAATGACCAAATTACGCCAGGATCATGGTTGACTCAAGACTTGGAGGTTTCTATATGAGTTTAAAGGAGAATTTGTAAAATCAGCTAAAAAATAAGCTATAAAGTAATTTTCGATGATAACCTTCGTAAACGTGATTGGATGGGAATTCTAATGGCGCGGTCAACTTCGAAACGTCGAACTGAATCTAAAATGACCTTTCATTGGATGGTGGGGTGTAAGAACCCAAACTTTGTACGACCTTAATAGAGCTTGGAAATTTAGTTTTGAAAAGTTTTGCACCAAGGTGATGCTTCAGGGAAGCCTTCACGGTCCGTGTGAAGGTATACAAACCATGTAGAGGTACCTTGAAGTGGCCCTTGGCCTTGATGAGGTGTGTTGGCTTTAATGTGGAGTTTAAGACCAAGGCATACCACACATAGACCTCACACAGTCCATTTGAGGCTTCACGATCCTTGTGGTGGACCATATAGGTAGCCTTGGCCTTGAAAATCCACATTTTGGCCAAGACATTTCACACATGGACCTCTCATAGATCGTATAGTCCTTCACAGTCTGTGAGGCCTTCTGTACGAGCGTCGCAGTGAAACTTTTTTAAGTATTGGATCACCGTATCAAAAATTCGTCAAGAAGAAATTTTCTAAGTGAAGCTTCAGAGAGGCTGTAACGACCTGGCCCAACACTGTGAAGTATTGTCTGCTCTTGGGCTTAGCCCATCACAAATTTGTCCTTTTGGGATTACCCCGAAAGGCGCTTCACAGTATATAGACCAGTCCTTTACTTAAATAGCCTAGGACTCTCCCTCTCTTTTTTCGACGTGGGATTTGCCTAAGTGAGCTAGGCATTACATATCGTCGTCCCTGCACTCACCCCCCATAGGGACTCAGCATCCTCGCTGAGGTTTGCCCTACCACCATACTAGTCGAGAGTCAGCTCTGATACAATCTGTAATAACCAGGCCCAAGAGCGGACAATACTTCACAGTGTTGAGTCAGGTCGTTACAGAGGCCACACGGTTTATGTGACCTCTAACGGAACGTGAAGCCGTCCGTATAGGTGCCAATGTTCAATTTTCTAAGTATGAAATTACTATCTCTGGCATTCATCAGGAAGAATTTTTCTAAGTGTTGGATCATGGAAGAAGTCTACGGACCGTATATTTTAGTAGGGGTCGTATACCCTTCCATACGGACCTTGGCAACATTTTTCTACTCGTTTCATTAATGGCGTTTGATGTGCTGTCAAAATACAGCATATTTGATGTCTAAAATAAGGATTTTGCAAGTTCTTAATGTGACTTTTTATGGTTTTTATATGTTTTTGTGTTGTTCTTGTAGAAAATATAGGTTGCATGATTTTGGGAGAAAACTGAAGATTTTGAAGAAATTCAGGACATACGAGCCACCCTACAAGTTATAGCCCAAGCTATGAGTCGTAGTGTGCCCTCGTACCAAGAAACAGTGTCAAAATTAGGAATTTGTAAAGTGAAGGTCAACTATACGAGGCTAGCCTACGAGTCATATGTCTCACTATGACTCGTAGAAAGGGGCCTCATAGCAAGAAACAATGTGCCAAAAGTTTGGACCAAAATCTGCAACTCAGGACTATGAGAAGACACTACGAGTCGTAGAGCATACTATAACTCATAGCAATGGATCATAGCAGTCGAGTCCAAAATGCCAAGTGCTGACTATGAAAGCCCGATCACGACTTGTGGGTCACCCTAGAGTCATATCTGCGAGACTAACTACTGCCAGCTGTATTTTCTATTTTATTTTTAGGGATGCAAATAGTATAAATAGTTAATGATAGGGTTTTTGAAGAGAAAATTTGACATTCCACAGATTTTGAAGATACTTTGAATCTTCTTAGGGAACTTTTCTAGGGTTTAGTGTAGATTTTAGTATTTCATTTTGAAGATCCATTTTAGGGGATTTGAAATCACATTGTACTCAACTTCTATTAATTCAACCTTGTGGTTTCAAAACCAAAGAGGTGTGGTTCTCCATTATTCTTGGGTAATTTCTCAACCATGTTTTTGTATTCATTATTGGTGATTTTGCCTTAACCATAAGTAGCTAAGCACCCACAACTTGGGGTTCTGAGAACCATGAGGAGTTGACTTGAAATAACCTAGATTCTGTGCATTTCTTTGATTGGTATTTGCATGTATTGTCTATTTTCCTTCATTTTGAATGATGTTTGGCGGTGGCCAACACCAAACCCCCCCTTCCACTATTTTGGATGATATTTGGTGGTGGCCAACACCAAACCCCCCTACTATCATGATCCCAACTAAGGTAGTGATGAATAGGAAAAGGAAAGTAGATGACAGGATTCGATTGATGTGTTCTTGTCTAATCAACCAAACCACTATCACGATCCTGACTAAGGTAGTGACAAATAGGAAAAGAGAAGTAGATAATAGGATTCGGTTGATGTTCTCATCTAATCTACCAAACCTAACCAAGAAGAGGTTGACTGGGACAATAGGTAATGGTTAGTTGGTACACCATGGTTGCC
>DF358995.1:27649-58703 GCA_000787875.1 Solanum virginianum | reverse complement strand
AACCAAGAAGAGGTTGACTGGGACAATAGGTAATGGTTAGTTGGAACACCATGGTTGCCAACCAAGCGCCAAGGTGAAATTCGACCTTCACCTTCACAAAAGGGCTGGAAGAACCTAAGTTACCACCCTGCATGCGATGTCTTGATTAGAGTCATGTTGTCTAGGGTTATTAAATCAACGAATCATGGGGAATACAATTCCCAAGTTGTCTCTCAATTTGATTGTCTTCTTGCATTATAGAGTAGTGTTTATTTTTGTTCTTCATTTTGAATCACAAGCCGCCCTCGCCCATTCTAGAGAATATAGTGATTGATGCTTGAAATGACTATTAGTGGATCAACATAGTCAAGCCCCATATTTCCTATGGATTTGACCCTCACCTCTGGTTACTTTTATACTTGACTGCGACCGCTTTACTGTTGGAGTGTGAACATAAAAAATTATGGCATTGTTGCTGGAAAATACGGCTAGGTTCTTGACTTGATTTCACTATCAGTTATTTCAAGTATTAATTTCTAAATTCTCTTGTATTTTACTTTTACTTTTGTTTTTTGTTGTTTAGTTTTATTTGCATGGTGTACTAGGTTGTATGCCCAACACAAAGAGCCAAGACAATCCCTTAGTTCCAATCAATTTGGAGATCCACCATATCACAAGGAGAATGGCCCAAGAGAATGAGGATATCACGATTGATGAAGTCATTGGTCAACATGAGGAAGATATGGGTAGAGAGGAGAACCCACCACAAAAAGAAAATAGGTCACACCAAAGGGCATTCAATGAAAATGCATATGGATGGAACCAATATAGATTGAACCCTATGGCTATGGATGTTACTAGAGCTATAGTGTTTCCACCACTACTGGCAGACACTAGGTTCACTGTGTCTAGTTGTCTTCTACAAATGCTTCAAAATTATGCTTTGTTCACAAGGCTACCTTCGGGGTTTCTACACAGCCATCTCCACAATATTGCATTTGTTTGCAAAAGTCTGATGGGGATCCAAAATCTTTCTATGGATGCGGTTGGTTTGAGAGTGTTCCCTCTATCTCTAACTAAAAAAGCAACAGTTTGGTTGTCAAAGCTTCTGCAAAGTTCGATCACAAGTTAGGCCGAGCTACAAAGAGCCTTTTTGACTTAGGAGAATTTAAGATGCATATAACTGAATTATTAGAAAAAGGTTACATACAGGAAAGCAATAGTAAACATACAAGCCCAGCATTTATAGTCAACAAACATAGTGAACAAAAAAGAGGAAAAAATAGAATGATTATTGAACAATTGTTGGGTGAATCGATTAGTATTACGTGGGAAAAGTTCACCAAATGCTTAAGGATGGTTCCGGACCATAAATTTTATTGATGATGCCTTGGTTGAGATCTTTAATCGGAGCTTGATGAGAATAGTCAAGCTTATGCCGATACAATCATGGGAGGCATATTTCTTGATCAACCTTTTCTATTAATCGCCAAAAGAATGGAACAATTGGTTAAAATAAATAGAGCGTGGGGTCAAAGAGAGAGAGGTGCTATGAAAACTTTTTATACGGTAAACACCAACAATGAGCAAGCTAAGGTCAATGAGGAGATCATGCAACAACTTGCTCAACTTTGCATGAGTATGGAATTAGTCTTCAAGCAAAACCAAGCGAGTGTTCAACCGATGACACACCAACCCCCTAAGGCACCCATGTATGATGATCCATTCTTTGATAAAGATGCTTGCTTCATGAGTAATCAGTCGATGAGTTTTCGAAACAACTCCCAAGGGTCCAACACGAACTATTGGAGGTAAGGTTCCAAAAATCAAGATCAAAACTACAACTGTGAGGGTATGTATAGGGATAACCGAGGTGGTTATTATGAAAGGAAAAGAGTGTCAAATGTTGAATGGGGTAGAAGAGATGGTTATAGAAATGGTCTTAATGTTCCGCCCCACAACCATAATGCCAAGTAGAGTAATTTTAAGATTAAGAAAATGTTTGACAAGTTGTTGAAGAGGGTCGACCATCAAGATGAGACCTTGAAAGTAATGAAATTGGATATTTCAAGTATAAACCAAAAGATAGAGTCTTATTCAGTGGCTATTAACAATTAGAGCAACAATTTAGCTAAGTTTCTTCTCAATTGAACCAATGCCAAAAGGGCACTTTACCAAGCATACGGTTCAAAATTCAAAGAATGATGGGCATTGCATGGCGGTCATAACTAGAAGTGGTAAAAGCACCATAGATCCTCATATATCGGTGGTTGAGGTGAAACTTATGAGAAGAGTATTGATAGTGAAGTTGTGGTTGAGGAAGAAGGTTTGGAGAGTGATGGAATGCAAATAGAAGAAGTGAGAGAGCAAAAAAAGGCCAATATGATTCCAAAACCACCTCCCCCTTCCTCAAAGACTTAAGAAAAAGGCGGATGGCAAATTCAAACACTTTCTTTCGATGTTAAAGCAATTGTCCATTAACATTCCCCTTCTAGAAGCTTTGGAGAAGATGCCCAGGTATGCTAAGTACATGAAGGGTTTGGTGAAATAGAAGCGCACTTTGAGCCAAGAGCTTTCGCAAAAGCTCAAACAATGTAGTGCCATCATAACCAAATGCCTAGTCCAAAAGCGGGAGAATCCCGATGCAGTCCCTATTCCTTGCACCATTAGTGATGTAGAATTCACAAGAGCATTTTGTGACTTAGGAGCAAGTATTAATCGAATGCCTCTTTCCATGTTCAAAAAGCTTGGTTTGGGTAATCCTACTCCAAGAAGAATACGGTTACTCATGACGGATAGAACCATCAAAAAGTCGGAAAGAATACTTTTCAATGTGCTTTTAAAAGGTTATAAATTTATCTTTCCTACTGATTTCGTGATTCTTGATTGCGAGGTTGATTTTGAGGTACCCATTATATTGGGTAGACCATATTAGACCACCGGGAGAGCCTTGGTGGATATAGATTCCAGTCAACTTCGATTCAGGGTTAATGATGCAGAGGTGTTTTTGACATCTGGCAATCAATGAAGTACCCCGATGAATTCTAGAGTGATATGTGGGCCATTAAAGATTTTTATGATGGATGATGACTAAGTCGAGCCAAGACATTAAACAAGGCGCTTCTTGGGAGGCAACCCAAGTATCTTTTATGTTTTTGGCTTGTTTTAAGTTTATTTTGGTTGTTTGAATTGTTAGGTAGTGGATTGATTTTTGTTTTGATTTTTAAAACACTGGATCAGTTGTGTTGTTTTGAAGATTGGTATGTTTTGAGTTTTGGTTTGCAGGTATGAATCAAAATCTGGAAATTTGAAGAAAATTATATTTGGAGTAGCCTCTACGACCTGGCCTATGAGTCGTAGTCATGCCTCATAGAGGAAAATAGTGATGATTTAAAATTGGCACATACACTGTGAGCCAACCTTTTGATCCATAGGGTCCCCTACGAGTCGTAAGTGGGGTTCGTAGTGCCCAGATATGAAATTTAAAATTTTTCTAAGTGTTGGATTTGCTATGAGACTGGGACCTATAAGTCATAGGAAGCCATACGACTCGTTGCCGGGGTTTTGTAGACTTGAAATACAATTTTAAAAGTTGACCCTGTAAGAGTATATTACTGGTCAAAATGAATTTGACCCCTAATTTCTCCATTTTTAACCCTATTCTTCCCCCCTAAACATACCCAAACACTTTTGCCACTATTCCGATCAATTTTTCCATCAACCTACATCACTTTTTGATGAAATTTTCTGTCAAGTCCGTATTTCTATGATTTTGGCACCCCCTTCTTCCCTTCATTATGAATAATTGCTCTTCATCATCTCAAGTGGTATATTTCCCTTGTAAATTTTGCATACTTATGCTATGATTTTCGTATATTGTTATATGATTGTGTTTTTAGTGTTGATATTGAGTATACCCATGATAAATGATGGTCTAGATGTGCGAATTGGGGTTTGATTGATTAAAATGCCTTAGTGTTGTTTTAAATGGTGATATCTCCTTTGCTGGGTGATTGTGATGTTAACATGTTGATTAAATGTGTGTAGTGCATAATTATTGGTTGACCAATTTGTGAATTCATGTCAGGGTTAAAATTTGGTTGTTGGTATGTGTTTGGGTTAAGAATGATCGTTTGAGATACCCTTTGTATGGATTTGCCTTGATCCCTTTTGAACTCCCCTGATTGTGTGTATTTTTTTATTCTTATGAGTTTAGGGATCGAATACTTTTGGGTGATTCTTGAATGTGTTGGGAAGTTGTTGTTTAATTATTAATCATTGATACAATTTGTGGGGAAATTATGGCTTAAATATTCATGACTAAGGTCATGCTTATCATACCTGTTGAATTGATTGAGAATTTTTCAAATGTTGTTTGAATTTTGTTGTGTTTGAATGTGACTTGTATGGTGAAGCTACAGGCACCACATGTGCTTGTTGTTTTCTATTACGAGGCCTTTCTACGACTCGTAGGATGTCTTATAAGTCGTAGTGGCCCTTCGTAGGGAACAACAGTCACCTATGATCCCTTAACATTTATCATACGAGACCCATCTACGGATCGTAGTGTCCACTACGAACCATAGTGAGGGACTTGTAGGACCTGTATTTTTTTAAAAGTATTCTGTTGTCTGCTACGAGCCCAGGCTACGACTTGTAGGTCAACCTACAAGTCGTACATGAGCCTCATACTTATTTTCATAATGATTTTTTTCTCAGGTACTCTGGCATTACGAGGCCACAGTACAACTCGTAGGTCACCCTATGAGTCATACCTGTGCCCCATACCTGCAAATCTGCTGCTGGTTCAGTGCAACTTTTTTTGTGTTTTTCTTTTTGGTTTTTGGCTTTTCTTGTTTCTTTTTGTTGCTTGTTTCTTGATTGTCAAGACATTATGGTGCTCATTTTGTGGTATGGGGTTGATTTTCAGGTATAATTCCTCCAAAGGACAAGAACACCATTAAGGCCATCCATAGAAAGTTGGCAGATGACTCATCTGAGACAGAACAGTCAGAAGGATCTAAGAAAGTCCACAGGGTCAAGGACCCCTAGGAAAATATGCCTCAGACTAGAGCCCGAGCTACACACACCCCTATGGTTATAGAGAGTCCCTCCCAGTCTGAAGAGGAAGATAACAGAGATGGGTCTAATAGTAGTATGCCAATGATGTATCTCACTCCCTTAGAGATTGGGTCACCAGAGGCATCATAAACTCAGCATGATGAGGCCGATCCTTCTATCTCCTCCATTGACCCTAGAAATACTAGATGGGGCATTCCAGGCATGAAGGAGATAGATGATAAGAGGTTGGATCTAAAAGGACAGAAAAGCCTATCAGGCAATTTCACGATGAGTCAAGGTTGAATAATTTCGGGCTGAGTAGGGTGCCAGACTTGGAGGCAGAAATTGACTGACATGGACTGAGGTGGCTATCACAGAGGTTTGGCAAGTATGCCCTTTATCTAGTTCGAGAGTCCTACGCCGCTTATTATACCACTATTTTTTGAGATCTTCCTAAGAGGAAGAAATCTATTGATAAGTCGAGGTTGCGAGAAGTCCTAATACGGTGTCAGATGATTGATATCTCAGAGGAGGCCGTAAGGAAGGTTTATTTCGGGCCAAACTATAGGGTGCCTTGCTCCACTGTCTAGTATGATAATAAGATCTAGAAGATGAGACAAGCAGTGAGTGAGAAGAATGTGGATCTTAAAACTGAGCTCCTCAGGTGGATAGCTAGCCAGATCTGTGAAAGTGGTGATGAGCCTGCGTGGGCCACAAACCACGCCGCATCGATAGTGAAGTTAACCTATCCTTCCTAGCCAAATTTTGGTGGTCTATTATTCGTTGGCGCATCAGGCCTACATTTACGGATAATGTGATCACTATGGAGCGGGCTGTGCTGTTAGCCAGTATCTTAGCTGGCTATGATATAGATTGACTCGAGTTATAGTAGAGTAGATCCACGAGCCAGCGATTCGTACCCAAACCTTATTGCTTTTTCCCGTCTTGATACATAAATTATGTAATGAGGTCGAGATACGTGTCTCCCTCCACCTACACCCATATGTAGAGGTCGTGCGCACTATAGATCCCAGCCTAATTAATGCTGATGAAAACTCGGCGGCCCTACAATGAGCAACTTCTCCTCCTATTCCAGATCCATTTCCTCAGAGCCTCACACTCAAGAGTCTACTCCAGCTATTACCAGTTCCACTCCACTTGTAGGAGAACCACCTCCAGCTGTTGATACTGAGGCGATGCCATTCTCAGATACACCTACACAACACCTTCTACTACTCAGGTTGCTTCCGCAGACTATCCTCTTATGTCTTCTTTTGCTTTTTAGGCTTTGGTGCACAGGTTAGCGAAGACGGAGGCCCAGCTGAGAAGACTAATAAGCCAGATCAAACCATGGGTTTAGACAGTCCAGGACTCAGAAAAGAGGGCCAAGGCATACACTTATGAGGTTGTAGATCGTAGAGTTGATATAGTGGATACTAGGGTAAATGTCTTCGAGGATAGCGTCCAACAGAGACTTGAGGGTGTACGACCTACTGATATGGCTATCGTGAAGGATGAGTTGGCCAAGTTCAAGGCTGACCTACTGAAGATGTTAGCAGCCTCGATAGCAACCCCGGAGATGGCACCAGAGGGTGAGGATATGATTGACATGTTTGATGATCGCTCGCATGCCCATGGGAAGAGATCCCTCGAGAGTGAGGATGCAGTTGTGAGCCAGAAAAGGCCTAGGGCAGCTGATGAGATGGCAGAGCTGGAGGAGCAGATTACCGATGAGGTGGTGTCAGAGTCCTTGGCTATGAAGGCGACACGGAGGGATCGAGAGCAGCAGATAGCACAAGGAACAGGTAGCTCAGGTACAGCTGCAGCCCAGACCAACGATGAGGATAGAAAGCCCTAGGACCAGATGGATGCCGGTGCTTGAGCACCTTATGTTTGCTACTTTTGACCCCCATACTCATTATTTTCTGGATACTTTGTTCCCATTTTAGACACTATGTTTTTATGATGATTTTTGGATACTTTTAAATATTTTATTTTGGATGTTTGTTTTTATTTATGTCATGGATGATTGGTTTTAAATATATATATATATATATGTGTGTGTATTTACTTTGAGGATAAAGTATCATTTTTTGGTGGGGTGAAGTCTGAATAACCTTTAGTCCATAACTTTCCTATTTTTGATCCCAAAATTTTCTTGTGGTGCTTCTTTTTCTTTGTGGATGAGTTTATTTTTTGTTTTACCGGTATGCTTAGGTAGTGTAGATAATTTGTATATATATAGTAATTATTACTTTTGGCATGTGCATAATCTTGAATGGTTTTATGATTGTTTTGAAAATTGGGTACCCTCAAAATTTTTAGGATTGTTGGTTACCATTGCAATCTTGCTTATGATTTATTTGGCAATGTTTATTCTGATAAAAAGAAGGTAAGTTGATGCTTGAAGCATGACCTGTGTGTCTATGTTGATTGTGTATGCAATGTTATGTGTGTGTGAGCTTATTTTGTCATATTCATGCATTGTGTGCTGATTCAGAACTTGCCTTGTTACTCTAAGACTAGATTGGAGATGTGGTTGATTAGGAAAGGATCTTAGGCCATTGTTCTTTAAGTTAATCCACTTTTGCCTAAATAAGCTACCAAATATAGTGGTTCTACCCTTGTTCCAAGTGTTGAGCATTACATGTACCTATTCTTTCTTGACACCTAGCTAGCCTAGCCTTATTTTGTGAAATACCTTGATGTTGACCCTGGTCTATCCTTGAACATGTGAACCTTGATGGAGACAAAAAGCCTAAGTTGATGGTGGCTACCAAAAATAGCCCTGGTTTGAGGAATGGATATTGTGTATTTCATCTCAGGCTAAAAGCCTAAGTTGAGGGTGGCTTATATTGTTGTAAAGTAATGAAAATGAGGTGATTAGTGGGGAAAGAAAGAATGAAGAGAAAATCATGTGCCGTGTGAGAGAAAAAAAAAGAAAAGTTGCCTTGAATTGAAAAGAATAGCAAAATGAGTTAAAAAATGAGGTACAACTGAAAAAGGAAAAGAAAGCACCCAAAAAAGCTTGAAAATGAAGAATAAGGGAGGACATTATGAAAATGGCTGAGTTGTGAAGGTAAAAGTGTTGAAAAATATGGTTCACGGATAACTTTTAGTCACTACTTGCCTAAAATACCATACTAAATCCTCATGAGCCTACGTTACAAGTCTACTAAGTCCTAGAGTGATCCTAATTCAACTAGTTGACAGTCCGGAGTATGAGTATATGGGCAAGCCTATGGTATTGGTTATCATGCATAATTTCATTTGTGAGTGTGAGGATGTTTGCACAGTCCCTATCATTTGAGTGTTTTTTGAGTGAAACAGAGGGACTTCTTTTCTGTAAGAGCATCTACATTGCATGATGGACATATGACTTGTCTAGTGATTGTGAATAGTGATACTCCTTCACCTGTCATAGTTGGATTGTAGGATACATCATTGTGTTTTGTTTTGATTTGTAGCTTTGCAATCAAGTTTTGAAATGGAGAAGTAGGTACCTAAATTGAAGTAAGTGATGTACATGCCATAAGTTGCTATGTATTTCTTATTGTCTACTTAGATCGAGTCATCGTTTGAGCACAAGTAATAATTCTAAGCTAAGGGTATTGATGTGCTATCAAAATACAGCACATTTAATGCCTAAAACAAGGGATTTTGCAAGTTCTTAATGTGACTTTTTATGGATTTTATGTGTTCTTGCAGAAAATACATGATGGGATGATTTTTGAAGAAAATTTCAGATTTTGATGAAGTTCATGATATACGAGCCATCCTACGAGTCATAGCCCAAGCTACGAGTTGTAGTATGCCCTCGTAGCAAGAAACAATGTCCAAAATTAGGAATTTGTGAAGGTCAGCTATACGAGGCTAGCCTATGAGTTGTATGTTTTACTACGACTCGTAGGAGGGAGCCTCATAGCAAGAAACAGTGTGCCAAAATTTTGGACCAAAATCTGCAACTCAGGCTACGAGAAGACACTACGAATCGTAGCAATGGATCATAACAATGAAGTACAAAATTCCAAGTGGATGTTAGCAGCCTCGATAGCAACCCCGGAGATGGCACCAGAGGGTGAGGATATGATTGACATGTTTGATGATCGCTCGCATGCCCATGGGAAGAGATCCCTCGAGAGTGAGGATGCAGTTGTGAGCCAGAAAAGGCCTAGGGCAGCTGATGAGATGGCAGAATTTTATTTTTAGAATTATTTTGTAAATAGTATAAATAGTTAATAATAGGATTTTTGAAGAGGAGATTCAACATTCCACAGATTTTGAAGATACTTTGAATCTTCTTAGGGAACTTTTCTAGGGTCTAGTGTCCACAGATTTTGAAGATACTTTGAATCTTCTTAGGGAACTTTTCTAGGATTTAGTGTAGATTTTAGTATTTCATTTTAAAGACCCATTTTAGGGGATTTGAAATCACATTGTACTCAACTTCTATTAATCCAAGCTCGTGGTTACAAAACCAAAGAGGTATTGTTCTCCATTATTCTTGGGTAATTTCTCAACCACATCTTTTATGTTCATTGTTGGTGATTTTGCCTTACCCATGAGTAGCTATGCACCTACAACTTGGGGTTGTGGGAACCATGAGGAGTTGACTTGAAATAACCTAGGTTTCTTGCATTTCTATGATTGGAGTTTTGCATGTATTATCTATTTCTCTTCATTTTTATTGTTGTTTAGTAGTGGCCAACACCAAACCCTGCCTACTATCACGATCCTGACCAAGGTAGTGATGAATAATGTGTTGTCTATTTTCCTTCATTTTGAATGTTGTTTGATAGTGGCCAACACCAAACCCCGCCTACTATCACGATTTTGACCAAGGTAGTGACAAATAGGAAAAGGAAAGTAGATGACAGAATTCGATTGATGTGTTCTCGTCTAATCAACCAAACCTGACTAAAGGGAGGTTGACTGGGATAATAGGTAGGTTAGTTGGCACGCCATAGTAGCCGACCAAGCCCCATGGTAAAATTCGACCTTCACCTTTACAAGAGGGATGGAAGAACCTAAGTTACCATCCTGTATGAGAATCTCCAATAATGGGTAATGGTTAGTTAGCACACTATGGTTGCCGACCAACAGCCATGGTGAAATTTAACCTTCACCTTCACAAGAGGCTAGAAGAACCTAAGTTACCATCCTACATGCAATGTCTTGATTAGAGTCATGTTTTCTAGGGTAATTGAATCAACGAATCATGGGGAACACAATTTTCGAGTTGTCTCTCAATTTGATTGTCTTATTGCATTAGTAGGTTAGTGTTTTTGTTCTTCATTTTGAATCATAAACCCCACTGCCACCCCATTCTAGAGAATATAGTGATTGATGCTTAGAATAACTGTTCGTGGATCAACATAGTCAAGCCCCGTATTCCCTGTAGATTCGACCCTAACCTTTGATTAGGTTTATACTTGACCGTGACTACTTTACTATTGGAGCGTGAACATCAATGTTTTCGTAATTATAGTTTCTCCTAAGGGTCTTTTGAGACTTTCTATGCTATCTAAAGACATTCAATGACCTATACTCAATTTCTTCATTCAAATTCACTCCTACACTTAGAATTATTTCAACTCACTCTCTTAAGAATTGCTCTCAAAGACTAGTGAAGAATTTACTTGGGATTGAAAGGAGGATTTCAATCTTCATTAAATTTCTTTTACTTCTTATTGGTGAATTTAGTTATGTAGATTTGAGTCATGGTCCCTTTCAACCATGAAAATCCAACTCTTTTCACTTGATTATTCATGAATTTTAGCTTACTTTAATTATGGATTTTGAAGATTATTGTTTATTAAATTTAATTGATGTATGGATTTAATTTTATTGTTAATTTTAAAGTGATTTAAGCCCTAATATGATCAATTACATTGAAGTTACGAAGATATGAACATGCATGTCCCCTTTTAAGCTTGATTTAAGTATGGGTAATCGATATTATGATTTAAATGTGGATTTTACTTATAGACTTACTTGAATTTCATAATGCATTATTGATTTAAGATGGAATATCTATTGCCCATGATATTTTGCATCTCATTCATGGCATATGCATATATGACTATGATTTTTATTAAGCTTATGATGTCGGCTAAGACCTAATTATAATGATCATTATGTTTTAATGAAAGTATGGGTATGACAAGAATATGATCACATAAATGTCTATGATTATGGCTTTTTGAGCATTATGGGTATTTACACCACTATTCTTGGAGATCATCTATCTTTGAAGACACTATGATGTAAAATTGCTCAACTTTAATATGTATAGTTGTTTATTTCATTTAGTGGGATGATGACCTAGCACCGATGGGATTGGAGGCATGGTGGGCTATCCCTAAGGGTCCATACTCCTTTCTCTTGAACTATGTGCCTAACATAGGTATATTTATTCCCCTTTGTGGATGATGAGTGATTATGGATCTACCTTTGCCAAGTGGGTCAACTCTTTATCCATTATGAGTAGACAACGGAGTTTCAAGTTATAGCTCACTTGGTCTTATGTTGGTTACGATCCCATCCTCGTTATATATGAAGTATTTTTGCATTCATACATCATACACCTCATAGTATATGATATACTATTCCCTTGTTATATGATTCTTTTTATATATGTACCCTTGTCATCTAATATCGAGTGCAGGTTTAATGCGTTCATGTGCATTGCATGTCTGCATACTTAGTATATTAAAACGTACTAACATATACTTTTGCCTACATGATCTAACCATATAGGGACTGAGGACTACCTTTATCCACCGTACGACGACTAGACTGGATTTTGAGATACTTGTTGTGATGAGTCCTATCTTCCAAGGACAAGTCCCTATTCCTCTACCTATGATATTTTTTTTATATTACTTACTTTGAAGGTGAGCTCCGGACATGTCTTGGCCCACATCCTATATTATGACTAGATGCATTGATGGACATCTTGTAGACTCTTGCATGTTTATATGCTAAGTGTTGTATTCGGAGATTATGATTATGGATATGGCTATCTGTTGGGCATCATTATATGGATTGATTATGAGTTAATATGCTTTTATGTTATGATGTGAAAGATCCTAAGTCCCGTATTGCCCTCATAGAGTGAGTCATACTTACCCGCCCCTTAGTCTCTCTGTGCTATGTGTTATGTGAATCCATGTTAATCTCTATCCCTATGACATCCTCATAGCGTGAGTCCTACTTTCCAGTACCTTAGAATTATGTTACTTCATATGCGCTTCCAAATCGATGATGTGTGAATGAATGCTATGAGGCTTGTTGGGAACTCTTGGGTTCCCATTCGCTATGTTACTCCTAGACCCTAGGTCCGGGTCGTGACACAAAGACTTTCGGATGCATTTTGACCCCCTCAGTTCTTTTAGTTAAAATTATTCTGAAAGAAGTGAGACCCTTATTTTATCGTAACGAGCTCCATAACGAATTCTAACCACACCGTTGTATCCAGAATGTCAAAATTCATATGTTTACATAATTGATTTGTGGAAAGTAGACATTTGGATAATAATTGAGTGAGTTAATGCCATAGCAGTAGAGAAAGTCCTCAGCGTGCGTGGCATGACATGGGCCACAAGGCCTAGTCCACGTGGCTAGGCTGACATTCGTGGAGGCCTGGCATGCTCATGCCCCGCATTCGTGTGTGCCTGTCCTCATTTGCAGAAGGCAGTGGCTAGCGTTAAAAAGTCAGCCACACGAAGGGAAATGCCAACACTTCATCAGATCGTATTTTGAGGAATATATCTTCATTTTTAGCGATTCAAAAGATTAAGTTATATGAAATTTTAAAAAATTATACAAAAGATTCCATTCATCAGCAATACAGTAAGATTCAAATCTTTCTCTTCTCTTGATGATTTAATTTTTTCAAAAACAATTTTAAATTCTTTATTTTTGTTCTTAGCTAAATAAGTAAAATGGATCAAACCCTTATGCCAACCTATGCCTTTAGTTCCTCATCCCCTACAATACGTCAAAGAATAAGAGCAAGGCAACTACAAGCTATTGATCCGTACCAGAATTGAGGAAAGAATATACTCATTTTTCATCAAGGCATTCTAAAGTTGGCGAGTATCATATTTTTTGTTGCTCTGTCATTCAGACGATAGAAATGATATTCCTTCTTTTTATTTGATTACAACTGTTCATTCTACATGAACAAATTCAATCAAGCTCCTCAAAGTGAAATATTATTCTTTCTTGGAGATCATCTATCTTTGAAGACACTATGATGTAAAATTGCTCAACTTTAATATGTATAGTTGTTTATTTCATTTATGTCATTTTTTATATGACGTACCAATTATATGTTGGATATCAATCCATAATACTAATATGTCTAAAATGTTTAGTGCGCGACAACTTAAAGCTCCACAGCTTCTACTATAGTACAAACACAAAAAAAGTTTATGCTAGATGAAGTTAATCAGAATGAGACGATTTTAAAAAGTATAACAATACAGTTCAACTCAAAATTATCTGTCCCTATGTTGTTTCTTTCTTTTAGATATGTAATATGCTTATGCGAAGGTGTTTTTTATGCAAACATTAAGTGTTTGTTCAACATACATTTGCATCAAAATAGTTATAAATATTTATAGTTGTTTGTCTTTGTATATTTGCATTAATGTAATTGTATGTTTATAGTTGTGTGCGTATCTTTACACATCTATCACTGTAAAATGTTGGGCTTTAAACCATAAAATATTGGGCTCGTGCCATTTCCCTCATGTGTGTGTATATATATATATAAGAGTAAATACTTGAAATATAATAAGGTAAAATTAGCTATAGTTTGCTAAAATTATGATTTATAGCTAAATATTATAGGAGAAAGGCAAGCGACATCGAGTTGTTACAAAAGGTTTGAGTTGTTTTCAAGGTTTGCCACGTGTTCCATCATTTTAGTCTTTTTGCTCAAGGATTGCCACATTTTTCATTATTAATATATAGAGGTTTTTGAGGTGTCACTAGATGAGTTGTGAAATATTATTAGTATAAGGGGTTTTGAGGTGTCACTAAATGAGTTGTGATATAAAATAATGAAAATGCGTAGGTGTTCTTCTTCTTCATTAAGAGGTGTCACTACCGGTTCTTTCAGTTTTTATTTTTCTAGAAAAAAAATATATTCAGTTCTGAAATGGTACCAATCAAGGTACTGTATAATCTTGCATCTATGTTAAAACATTAATGTATTGAATGAAAAAGGTCAAAAATTCAGACAATCAATAGCATCTTCCTCAACCAATGGTAAAACTTGAGACACTATAATTTCGTGAATCTGAAAACATTCGGAATAAATTCTTACAAAAAACAAAATTTCGATACTTGAAAATATTGACATCTCTATTTGAAGAAATTTATGAACATTATCCCAAAATCAGAGTAGTAAATACACCAAATTAGCACTTTATCCCTAATCAAATTCAAATGTTTTGTGGGCGTCACCTCTCTGAAAGTTGGTGGTCGACCTGAAAGCTGTTGGCTTCGATCCGGCGGGCGGCGAGCTCAGGTTTGTCGGCGTAGAAGCCATTGCAGTAAGAAGAGACGATCTTGGTTAGTAAACTCTCCACACAGCTCTTAGATACCTCCCTCTCCATTTCTTCTACTTTCTCCCTCAACTGTCTAAGGACCTAAGTAGATTTGAAAGATTGTAACTTTATTATTGTTAATTTGAAAAAAATGTGGACTTTAATTTTTGAAAATATAATTTAATACTCAATTAATTTAAATATAAATCAAATTTTCAAAATTGAAAGAGTCGCCATTTAATTTTAAGAAAAATTAAGAAACCTAATTTTAAAATTTAACAGAAAAGTTTTAAAATAACCAAGAGTCGGAAGGGTTCAATTTTTATTTTGAGAACAAATTAATCATTCAAAATAACTGTTAACTTGCGGTTGACCAACGATTAGAAAGTTTGATTAAAAATAGGTTGACTAAATTTTAAAAATTGCCTAAGTTTGAAAAGTTAACTAAATTTGTAAAATATTGACTAAATTTGAAAGAGTTAACCAAGTTTGAAAAATTGACTGAATTTGAGAAGAGTTGACTAGGTTTGAAAATTAATCAACACTTTGGATCAAAATTTTACTAAAATGAATTGTATAAATAACTCCAACTAAGAAAATCATTAATAGTGAAAATTAGGCAATATTGGAGAAACAACTAGATAAATAACAATCAAATAATACAAAATAAATGTTATAGTATCAAATAATAAATATATCAAATAATATAATAAATACATAAAAAGAAGGCTCAAGTTATTTGTGGTCCGTTAAAATTGTCTACATTTTTCGCTTAGACACCTGAACTCAAACTTATACCTATTGAACGTCTCTACCCTTTCAATTTTTAACCATTTGGACACTTTTTTCACAATCAGCTAAAAAGGTAAAAGGTGAAATGTGTGAAATACACTCGCGTGACATGACAATTTTGACCAATTAAATAATACCATATGTTATTTGACCCCAAAATATTATTCGATAAAATAAAAATAATTTATTTTTAAGTTTAATAAACAAGAAACGTATAACTGCTTTCTTTCCCTGTTATCCCATTGGCAGCCAACCAGCCAACATCTCCTTCCCCCCTTTTTGCTATCTGCTTTATATGAAAATTCTCAAACAACGAAAAAGAAATTCGAACTGATAGCTCTTATATTCACACAAACATATATCAATTTAAAGTCACAACAACTCAGAATCAATACATGATAGAAAATTTGAGCAAAGCAAATATTGAACGGAAATTTTTTTTATCTTTTTCGCTGACTCCGTATACCATTGTTGTGCATGCAAGCTAAAAAGACATTATTAATTTATTATACACCCAAGTTAAAAATTTATCCCCCTTTTATTCCGATAGCATTAAAATCTCTTACCCATTGCGTTTATTTTCTTCCCACTAATAATCATTTATCACAATTATAAAAAATAATAACGAAATTTTGCTAAAAAAAATCAATTCAGATTTTTTGTCCGAAAAATAAAGTTTTGCCAAAATATTTGAAAAATTGAAAGAAGTTAAAAAAAAAAAAGAGTAAAAGAATTGAAAAGGATTGGGAGTTTGGGGGGGGGGGGAGGTGCAGGGTGTGATTGTGTAAAGAAATGTGAAAATGGTTGCAACGAGAAAAAGATTGAGTTGGGGAAGAAGATGATTCTTCCCTTTTTTCTTTTTTTTTTTTAAATGAAAAAATAGGTGGATAAGTTGAAAGAATTTTTGAACAAATAAGGTGTTCAATAGGAACTAATCTTAGTTGAAGTGTCTAAGTGAAAAATGTGGATAAGTTCAAATGTTTGTTTTTGCCTTTAGCCTAAAAAGAATTAAAACACAGATTGGGCCACGCAGGCCCAATTCTCCACCTGTCCAACTTTCTATATTTTGGATCTGCCAGACCCATCAGAAATTTGTCCCAGCTGCTTCCAGTGAGCTTTGGCATATCTTCCTGTATATCAATGTAGTATATACACTGTTTTCCCTGCTCCTCAAAACCTGTGCATCAATTCCTGGGCTATACATGCTGCTTTCCTGCCAAAACTCCCTTTTCTGACTGCATACACTGTATATCAATGTATACACATTGATTTTGGCCTTCAAAACCCTGTATTTTAGCTTCCTTTCCTGTATACAGCTTTCCAGACTCAATAAAGGTGTTTGGGCCTTTGTGGCCAAGCAGAAATACAAAGGAAGAGGGTCCATTGGACCCATGGACACGGGTCCCACGTAATAAAGGAAAAGGGAAGATATAAGTGACTACAATATGCTAAATGAGCTGAGATGGGTATATAAAACTGGAAAGAAGATCGAATTAATCACAGAATCTGAGCAGCCCCAAAACAAACACAAAAGAAAACAATGGGACAGTGATCAACTTCTAACTCAAGCAGGGGTAAGTGAACATGATTTGAACCTTAAATAAGAGTCATGGCTAAGATCTTTGAATTTTCAGAAGTGAAGAAACATAATTAAATGGACAAATGAAGATATAATAACTGAGAAACAGGAAACTCAAACCGACTAACTCCTTACTTTCTAAATCAAATAGCATATGTTAATAACTACAAAATGAAGACAAATCAGTCATTGTATCACTAGATTTGACAGTTTTGATCCTTTTAAAAGACTTGGACGAGACCAGAATTAGATGTTCATTTTGATAAATAAAGTTTAAATCTCTTCAAGAAGTTAACAGATTATTTCAAGAGAAGAACTTGGAATAAGGCTGATTTTAATCATTTCCAACATGTAAAGTCAAAGAAGGTAGCAAGAAATTCAAAGATAGGCAAAAGAAGAAACTAGACTGATCGTCGACCACCATTTTCAAAACTAGAAGCAAAGATCATGTCAAGAAGTTGAAATATTCGAAAGCGCACAAACTCTTTTATATGGATTCAAGAGTAAAACAACTAAAGGCTGATTTTCTCCACTTTGTCTAACGTAAAGTGAAATCTCAATAAGAAAAGGATGTGAAAAAGCTCTAAATGCCAGATTACATTAAAACCAAAAGCACCTTACAGCTATATTGTCCTCTATAAAGACAAACTTGAGAGCAAGGAGTTAACTTTCCAAAAGAAAACAGTAACCTCAAAGCATGTAAGCAGCAGTCAAGAGATTTAAGCAACAGGAACAATATAACTACTTGGAAGAAGATTTTCCAGGGACCAACTAAATTGAAGCTATCAACATACCATATAGACATTTCATTAAACGGATATCCAGACTCGAAATGAGCAGATTTAACAAAACATAAACAAAAGTTAAGAAACCTATCAAGACTCTTATATCAATGGCCCAAACAGATTATAAACAGTGTAGCAACTAAGTAAAAGATATCAGCTTTTATATTACCAAAACCACAATCATTTATCTACTGCAAGATAAAATCTCAGGAAGAAATCAAGGTAAACAGACATCAATACAGGTCAGAATAGGATGAGAAAAATGACCAGGACTAGTCTTAAACAGAACGACCATTTGAGACCCTACTTGACTGGAAAAGCTTGAAACCAACCAAACACAATAAAATCTTAAACGGAAGCAAGAAAACCAACATCAAAACAGGGTCTTCACAGCTCAAAGATGACCCTGTGACTTCGGAAAGTATCTTAATGATCAGTAACAACATCACCACAACACCGACTCATCACAACAGGGATTTCCAGTCAACAAACAAAGAGCAAACAAAAGACTTCAATACAACTTCAATGGTCACGTCAAACACAGCGTATGAAACTAGAATGAGATGAAGAAGAGTGAGACGAGAGCATTACCTTTTGATGAGTAGCGAGCTGGGACTTTGAGTTTGAGAATGAAGTTTCTACACCATTGAAATAGAAGCTCGCCTATGCCTTCCTGATTTCGCAATCGGGAAACTCTGATTTTAACCAAAAAAAACTCGTCGAAGTTGAATGAGTTCTTCTTGGGTTCAAAATATAGAAATTGAACGTATTTTAGGTAAAGGATGACTGTGAGATTTCTAGGGTTTCTAGAATGATGAACGGCTGCTCATCAAAAATGGGGAAGAAGGATATATATAGGGATTTTTATGGTTCCAAAATAGGGCGGAAATTAGGGTTATTTCGAATTTGAAATCTGAAATTTCCCTAAATTCTATCCTCTTTTGAATCCAAAATATCCCAAATGATTCCTCAAACCGTTGGGGAAGGTGAGATGGACGGCTCGATAGTGAGCAAGGACGACGGGTAGAGCGAGATATAGTCACGTACGTATGGAGGATATGAAGGGAACGTTGAGAGAGAATGTTGATTTTGGCATTTTCTTGGTTTGTGCTGGCTGGTTTGTTCTTCTGGTTCGAGTCGAGTGAAGAAGAAGACCATGGAAAGGGAGAAATGAGGCACGCGTTTGGGGGAAATGGAGGAGAAAAGTGGCCTCCACACACGCTATATGTATGAATATGTGTATATGCATTGTAGGCTGAAAATAAAGGCAAATGGGCCGGGTCAAGGGGTATTGGGCCAAATTTGGGATCTGAAATATGGACCAAAATGATCCAATTGAGATTAAAAAAAATGGGTTAAAGGGATGACAAAAATTGATTTTCAAACTGGTCAATTCGATTGCAATTTCGGCCAATTAAATATAGTCAAATTAAATTTGATTGATTAATTTGAATATGCGACAAATTAATACAAATTAATTTTAAGATCTTTTAATATTATCAACTTGAAATAATTAGATTAATTACAAAATAATAATTCTTAAAATAAAAGGCATTTATCTGAGAAAATATTTTTGTATTTTTGGAAACCAATTATTTTAAATTGTTAAAATTAAAAGCTCAACAATTGATTCGTATTGTGAGGGGGTAAAAATTGGGTGTCAACAATTACAATTAAAATTCTAAAATTCCTAATTAACTTAATCTTTTACTGTACTGTAATTGTATTTCATTATTTTTAATTTATAGGGCATAAATGTGTTTTGGAATAAAAGCATAAAGCTTCATCACAAATTAATCCAAAAAGTTTGTGGTGTTTTTTGTCATATGGAGAAATTTTGTAATGAATAGAAATGTAGTGGTGATAATTTGCTTTCACAATCAGAATTTGTGATTTCGGTGGAAATGATAGTTGTTGCAGCTGAGGAAGGTATATGGTATTATGACGTTGATTCTATTGCTGAGAGTTTTTGTGATTGATTCATTGCCTCTTTTACCAAGGCTGAATTTCAACGAAGAAGAAAATAATTAATACTTAAATTTAACTTATTAAGAAATATCCAATTAAAAATTGACATGTATATATATGTATTGTCAAATAATATATGTTACTTTCTATTTGTTAATTTATGCAATAGTGATATAAATGCGTGTGTATGTGCCCCCCTGCATTTGCCCTGCAAAAAATTTCGTGAAATATTATTTTCTCTCATTCATTTTTTTAATTATCTCAAAAGAATGTTATTTTATTATAACTAAAAATAATTTAAATTTAATTTTTTTAATCTTTAACTAAATGATATATTATCATAAAAATATTAAAAATATTTTGAACTACAAGTGTAAAAAGTTTTTATTTTTAAATATTGTGTCCAGTCAAATAATATCAAAAGGAGTAATATTTCTCAAACTTGCATGCATATTTCAATTTAAAATATTTACTATTTGTCAAATTATATTTTAATTTGTATCTCAAGTCCGAATAAGTTTGAACCCATTTAATGATGATTCTCAAAATCTTAATTAGAATCTGTAATGATGAAATCAAATGGAGTATCTTTACGAAGATACGTATATCGATCATAGCTGCATGAATTATCATTGTTAGATTATTGTTGCATGCATTATTGCACATACTAAATCTAGCTTTTCATATAGGTACATCTATTTAATCACTCAAGACTGCAGTGAAATGGTAAATATTTCTCTCCCTTAATAACAGATTTCGAATTTGAATTTTGCGTATAGAGTCATCTTTAATATACTTCTTAAAAAATTGAAGTAAATATTTGTCATGATTCAAATTCGGATCATAATAACGCCTACCAAAACTCTGAAGTAGGCAGGCAGACCCCAAAAATATTAAGAGTTTTGTGAAAGAAAGTCTTAGTATAAAAGCTATTGCTAAAATAATAAATAGTAATATGCAGAAGTGGAAATATCATAATCAAGAAATTGGGTCAAGCATAGCTATGTAATGCAATACAAAAATATACCAAAAGCTTTAAAATAACCACGAGACAAAATCGACATTGGAATAATCACCTGGACCTGGTATCACAATAGAGAGGAGCTACTAAGTACAAAAGTTGATAAAGGCACAATACATAAATTAGTCCTTTAACTTGGCTTCAAATTACAAGTTAAAACTCCAATTTTCAAAATGCACAAACAGACACTCCAACTAACCCGTTTTAAATCATTTAAGCACAGTTGTTTTAGCTAGCAAAACGTGTGTGTTGCACGATTTTTTGGTGCGTGGTTGCCTTTTTTAGACCCAAAATGGTTTTTGACAAAAAGGCTAAAATGACTATTTTACCCTTAATAACCATACTTTATATATATATATATATATATATATATATATATATATATATATATAACTATGTGTTTTTTCCTATTCCAAAAGGCTGTTGGTAAATAGACACAAAGTTCTTGTTGTATTTTGGCCTCAAAGGCTTTGATCTTGGCTTAGAGGGAAGGTTCTTATAATTGTTGTTGCATCCTTTGGAGTGCAACTTCTTCTTTGACGAAATTGATTTGGGCTTCCTTGGACTCTAGTGCGGATAAGATTCTTCAGATAGGAGGCTTATCGAAAGGAAGAAAGATATTGACACACTCGACTTCAATACCTTGAGTCGTGGCTCTGAAAGGAAGGAGTTCTTCGATAAAAGGAGTGCCTAAGATGACTGGATTTATAATATCTTTGACCAGACGAAGGACGTAGAGTTGGATAAAGTGGAGTCTCCCACAGAAGTTCGCACTTAAACGTCAAAAAATTTATACTTAATCCCTAAGCTGCTGCCATTAGCAGCTCGAAGGGCCTCTTTAGTTTTTTCAAAGAATTTGATAGGAACAAATCCTTCTTAGACATAACTGAGACCAGCATCAGTGTCAAAAACAGCGACTATATCAAGGATAAAAGATTTGTTAACAACCAAGGTTATTCTTGTATGCCACCTCCAGATAGAAACTCGTGAGATGTAATTGATGTAATTGAGGAAACTTTCCTGTTGAGTATCTTTGCTAGCTGACTCAGGTACCACTAGGGTGGGGGAATCAACATTGTTAGAAAATTGTTGAAGGATAGCACGATCCTGTGCATCTGATATCGAAGCAAACTGTTGGATAACAATATGGTCTACTTCTTGTCTAGCCTTGATTTCTATAATTTCTTACTTAAGGAGGCTTATTTCTGATTGGAGATCCTGGATGGTAACAAGCTTCGATTTTTTGAAGGAAAATCTATTTAGAATATCAGTAATATTGTAGGTATTAGTTACCTAAGGATGAGAAAGAATGTGAGGAGATAACGTGGAGGGCTTATCTAAAGCCTTTTTAAATTGGTCTAGGTAATGCCTTCTCTTTATCAAGGTCTTTTAGTCCGCTGATAAGTTCAAGGAGGAGGTCTTATTCTTTTGAGAGAACATTAACATCTGGTTCATTGCTGTCTTTTTTCAGACTCAGAAAAAGAATCTAAGTCATCATTTTTAATTTGGTTGAAGATTTGCTCAAGTTCATATTCCGCATCATCCGAATAGTCGCTATCATCTAACAACAAGTGTTCGCTTTAGTTGAGAATGAAATCGTCAAGATTAAGGGTTTTAATCTTTTTTAAAAGCTCATAGTATTTAGCAATATGATCAGGCTTTTACACACATAGCATTTGTCATTGTTTAAGGTAGGACGAGTGAGCTTTTTTGTGCTATTTTTGTATTTTGGAGGGGAAGATTTGTGTAACACCCCATAAAATTACCAAAATGCCTCTAAAATACATCGTGCGGGCAATGCATCTTCCAAAGCTCCGATGGAAAATCCGAGATTGGATTTGCGATCTGCGCAGAAAATCGAGTCAGAAAATAGTCTCGATCTGATTTAAAAGCAATCGGGTCGAATTACGAAATTGCACATTTTGTCCAAAAATAGTAGCAAATTTGCGCCCCCTCCGCGACGCGCCAGGGGCGCAAAAACGCACTTATATTTTTTTGTGGTTTTTCGACGGGAATGGAATTTCTGAGAAATTTCAAAAAAATGAACTGGTGCACGCCCCGCCCCCTTCGCAACGTGCAACAATGTGCTAGTTTTTAGATTTTTTTTCTTTTATTTTGGGAAGAGCATTTTTGTCCTTCCCAGTATATTCTAAAGTTTCAAAAATGTATATCTAAGCCTAATTACGTACAAAGGGTTTCAAAAAACCTTTTTTTCTACGTTCTACGGGAGTTCTGAGAGAGGAGAAGGGAGAAGAGAGAAGACTTGAGGATTTTCAGAGAGGTTCTAAATTCTTGAAGAAAACTTGCTAATTCTTCACTCCAGGTATGTAAAGGCTACCCAAAATATGGAATTGTTCTTCCATGTGCCTCAATGTATAAATTAGATTGGTAGTTTTTTTTGTGTTTTGTTTTTAAATTAGATTGATAATTGATAGATGATAGGTTATGGGTTAAGATTTTTAAAGAATTTCTTGATATTTATTTTTTAATTCTTAAATATTATCTTAAATTGATGATCATCACACTTTAAATTATTGTTTACATGTATTATTGACTGATTATATGTTCATTCTATACATATTTCTTGTTAAAAACAACAATAATGAACTTAGGGTGATGTCTAGAGCCTTGTTGATTATGGATGTGTTGATTGTTGTGGTCTGAGTCTTGAGATAAAAATTGTGATAACTGAAGTAGATGAAGTTAGTATTCTTGAGGTTAATGAGAATGAGATAGAGTTGAATGTAAGGATTTAAATCCTTGAATTGATAGAATGATAGCTGAGAAAAGGTCCCTGCCTAAGAAGAGGGTTGGTTGTATCACAGTTTGACCTTGATAGACTTATAAGCTTATTGAGCTTTCTGGGAGGAGCATTAGCACCGAAATAGGTAAGAGTGAGTCCCACTCGCACTCATTAACTACGTGGCCAGCGTAGGAGAGGATTGAACCATGAGAGCGGATTTTTCCTTTTGTCCCGTAAAGGACTTGACATACTTCTTTGGGATCCCCGACAAACTCGTCCCTTACTCCGGTAAGGTATTGGATGGATGTGGCAATGACATCTCTTCGTTGTATCACTACTGGCTCATAGGTGTTGATTATAGGTTATAGAAACTCCCAGATAGGTTTCCTTGTTGATAGTACTCTGACGTTGATGTGATTATATGATGTCTTGATGGATAGTGAGGTGATAAAATTATATCCTTTACTTTGAGTGAAGATGAGCGATTGATGAGTTTATGTTACATTTTCATATATTGTTTACTTTTTTAGCCCATTTTACATACAGTACATTCCACATACTAACACCTCATTTGGTTCTGCATTATTTTATGATGCAGATTTTATAGCTAGAGGACTTCAGTAGCCTTATCGTTGAGGTTTACGGATTTTGATAGAGACTTGGTGAGTCCTTCCTTGTTTTTGGGGGACATGTTATCTTCTTTTCATTTATTCTAGATTTATTTCATTAGACTGTGGTAGTCATGACCTGTCATGGCACATTCTTAGATGATAGTCACAGAGGCTTCATAGACATGGACAGTTGATAGTTGATGTCGAAATTGATTATTTTCCCACTTCTCATTACTATTGAATTGCTTATTTCATATTCCTTATGATAGTGATTGTGATAGCCCACTGTTAGCTTATTATCTTCTTATCTCTTCTGCTTATGAGTTGATTAAATGAATGCAATGAGACTAGGTGGTACGTTTGGGGGCTAGCAATAGTCTCTAAGTGTCAGTTACATCTAGGGTACCCTCCCGGGGTATGACAAACTTGATATCAGAGCACAGAGTACAAGAGTTCACGGGAGTCTATGAAGCCATGTCTAGTAGAGTTCTTATTATTGGTGTGAAGAGCTTCACATCCATAATTTGAAGGCTATAAGACATTTAGGAATTGTTCCCCTTCTTTCAGATTCTAAGACTGTGCGATATAATCAAAGCCTATAAGATTTCTTTCCTAAATTGTGCATTACACATTGCAGATCATGTCTTCTAAACACATCGAGGATTTGAAGGATACCATCAGCATCGAGAAGCTTGAGCCTACTACTCAGCTTGTCGGGCATAATCGATGGGTAGAAAAAGACAAAGAAAGTGAGATGGAGGAAGCCTGAGGTGAGGAGGAAAGTAGGGGCCCGCATCTGCAGAGACCTTGAAAGTATATGTCACCACTGGTGACTACATCCATGTCCAATAGTAGATATAATCTGAGCGAGAAGGAAATGACCTTTCAAGATTCGAAACCCTTCACCCCAAAAAAATATGGCTCGAGGACGAAAAGGGAAGCCACCATGTGGAAGGTGTGGAAAACTTCATTTGGGACAGTGTCTTTTGGGCACCCATGACTGCTTCACATGTAGCCAAGCAGGTCAATTTTGGAGGGATTGTCCAAGGCGAGTCAATAAAGCCCAATCCGCTAGGTCTACGCCATCAGTTAGAAGAAATCAGAGAGATGCTACTCTTAGTGTGAGTGAGGCTACAGACCAATATGTGCTGTAATAGTTGCCCATCTCGTAGAAACACTCCACGAGGTTGTGATAGGTATAAGTTGAATCTTTACTTGATTTTTGATGTTATGTGTGATAGAAGAGTTTATGTTTCCCAAGAATTTCAATATTGCCAACTAAGAAGGAGATTTGAGGTCTTGTAAAAACCTCAAGTAGAGTTATTACCCCTGAGCTAGGAAGATAATGAGGGAGAGGAGGAGAGTGGTGATTGATTGAGGCTTATAGTTAGAGATATGTATCTATTAGGTAACTAGTGAAGGGATGGGTGATGGCCATAAGCTTGATGAGAGAGCCAAAAGTATCCTATGATTGTCATGTCATGATGAGATGAGGTATAGAGAGAGGGAGTGTTAGTGTCAAAATTATGTTAGAGTGTGCCCAAACTTGAAGGCAGTGTATGTTGTAGTTGTATTCTATTGAAGGTGAAGTGTAAATCTTGAATAGGGGGAAGGAGTGTTAAAAATGTGTTAAGAGTGTGCCTAAACTCGAAGGAAGTGTATATGGATGTGTTGTAGTATGTATTCTATTGAAGGTGAAGTGTAAATCTTGAATAGGGGAGGGAGTCCTTTTAAGGTGATAGAATATATCTAAGTTAGGCTTATTATTGTGTGAGAGAGTTCATGAGATTCATGGAGTTATAAGCTTAGCCAGATAAGGAGGTATAGTGAGTGGGTGAGTGGTACATGAGTGGTGAAGAGGGGATGTATTGATTGATTTCTCGCTATGAGATTTTAGTAAGAATATGTTCCCTAAATATTTCTCTAGTAGTTGTAAGTTAACGTTAAACAGGTATGTGATACGTGCATATGTTAGTACTAGACCCTAAGCTGGAATTCTGAGGAGTAGTGTGAAAGAGGAGATAGTATCGTGGGAGTGATAGCCTTAATTGGGGATTTTCTCTAAGAGACTCGCCATAGTGTATGAAGATGCTACCTTGTAAGGAAAGTGATGTTATGGGTAGGGTATAAGTGCCCTTAGGTGAGACTAGAGAAAGGAGGATAGTTTAATAGATAAGAAGAGACTTGAGATGTGTATATCTGAATTGAGTAAAGATGTGTGAATCTCTAAGTATGACTGCTATAGGAATCTAGGTAACATCTTTGAGTTTAATGGGAAGTAAGTTGAGATAGGAATTCTGTGTCACCCTAAGCAACTAGGTTGATTGGGGGTTTTATGGATAGATGATGAGGAGTTTCCTACTATAGTCTAAGTCTTATATAGATGGGTTCATGAGAAGATACAAATTGAGTGTTAGCAGATGAAAGAAGAGGTTAGATTGCAGAGGCGTGAGAAGTGGTTGGTTACGCCATAAAAATAGCAAACATAGAGAGATTCCCATAGAGACAGGAAAGGAGTTAAGAGTGATATTAATGAAAAAAAATTGAGTGGCTAGTTATATATATGCGACTATATTATGACAGAAGAGTTTAAGACATTCTTATGGATAGTGATTCCCTTGACAGAGTGGAGGTATATGCTTACAACCTAGTAGGGGAAATTAAATCCCAAATTTAAAGAGAGGACCTTGAGAGCTAAGGGGGAAATGACAAAGTGGTAGACTGAAGTAGATCTTGAGCTTGATAGAGATGGGCTGATCGAGATGAGACATCAATTCTCATTATATCATGCTTCCTTATTCTTCTGTTGAGGCGATACCCTCTTCACGTTTAGTATATGACTGCTACGCCTATGGCCTAGTCCCATATACTACTTATTGATTGTTATTCGAGTTGGGAGGATGACAAGCGATGAAGTCATTCATTAATTTTGATCTTACCCCATTTATCTGAGTGCTTCCACTCCTATGCTAAATGAGATGTGACCCGAGTTTCATATTATGTCTAGCTTTGCGAACTCCGAATGAGTCTTGATAGATAAGAGAGATTGTGATCTATGAAAATTCACTGATAAGATTTCTTGATTGAATTATGCTAATGATCTTTCATTCCAAGCCCTTGAGTAATCCAGCTTTCCAGTCTCGATAGAAGTATTAATGATAGTAGACGAGATATGGGTGATGGGAGAGAATGAGTGCTCCTGAATTATGATAATGGAGTTGAATTCTTATCTTTGAGTTGATGTCTCTTTTGTGCCTCTATATACTTGAGTATGCAAGTCCTTGATAGTATTCGTACCTAATAATGATGTTGGAGATAAAATTTAAATTTTAGACATTGTGTTCGAAGTCTATTCATGAGAATGAGTATTCGAGCAACAGATTCTTTGAATTCTTATGATATTCGTGCTTATTTTTCATGGAGAGGTAGTAGTTTGAGGTTTCGACAAAAGGGGAGATGATGAGTTCCTCCAAGTCCAAGCAGTGATGCTGATAGTAGTAGACTAAGGATGAGGGTAGATGAGGAGGAGTGAGTATATCCTTATTATGATATAGGTGTTAAACTTGTGTCATATAGGGATAGAGATAGGAAGGAGGATAGAGATAAAACCTTATGATGGACAGTGGATAGGTAAGAGTATGTTGGTGTGACTTTGAGTGAGAACTCATTAAATGGTGGAGGTAGAAGTGCTAAGTAGGCTTGAAAATTCTAAGATATAGTTGAAATGGTTAGAAAGAGAGGCTTGAATTCGTGGTTGTTATTATGCGAGTATTGATGGTAGACTAGTGAAGACTTCGTAATAAGGGTTTGGTAGACTAGTGAAGACTTCGTAATAAGGGTTTGAGGAAGAGTAATGGAGTAGTAAAGAGGACTAGTAAGCTTTTGATGAAAGCCCTACTGAAGTTTTTAGTTTAGTATTAAGGATTAGCCTTGTAAAATATGATCATCTCGTGAATGACAGCTTGAGGCCTAGAAGTAGGCTTGAATAGAAGAGGAGAAGGTGGATAGATGAAAATCTGAGTAAGAGTTATAGGCTTAAGTTAAGGGAGTAAAGTATTATGCAAGGGAGTACAATTGAGATGATGTGCTAAGTTTGAGAGTGATACATAGAGTCGTAGGTATAGATGGTCTCATTCTCCATTAGAGTTAATGGCTTCCTTCGTGAGTTTGAAATTTTGGTTGTCTAGGTGTTCAAACGATTCAAATTGACTAAGTTACGACGTTCCATTCGTGCTTGATGGTGAAAATTCTAAGAGAATATCTCTACTCTTGATCTGAATCAATTTGTCTATTTTGTGTGACTTGTGACTGTCTAGATTGGTTGATTAGGTATTGAAAGGAGTCCTGATCATTATTTGTGCCTAACGATGAGAATACCGAAGGTAATTTCCTTACCTTTAACAAAATTAATTGTCTTTCTTGAGTCAATTGTCTACTCTTGAGTCCGAATAGAGTTGATTATTGATTGAGATAGGATCGAAAGATTGATTGATAGATGTGAATGTTAAGATGAATCCAAAGACTATTCGTGCCTTCATATCTACCTTTACTCATCATTCGAGGACGTATAATTCCAAGGGGGAGATGATGTAACACCTCATAAAATTACCGAAATGCCCCTAAAATATATCGTGCGCTCAATGCGTCCTTTAAAGTTCCAATGGGAAATACGAGACCGAATTTGCGATCCACGCGGAAAATCGAGTCAGAAAATGGTCTCGGCCTGATTTAAAAGCAACCGAGTCAAATTATGAAATTACACATTTTGTGCAAAAATAGTAGTAAATCCGTGCCCCATCCGCGATGCGTCAAGTGCGTGGAAATGCACTTATGTTGTTTTGTTATTTTTTGACGGGAATGGAATTTTTGAGAAATTTCAAAAAAATGAACTGGTGTGCACCAGTGTGCTAGTTTTTAGATATTTTTTTCTTTTACTTCGGGAAGGGCATTTTTTGTCCTTTCCAATATATTGTAAAGTCCCAAAAATGTATATCTAAGCCTAAATACGTATGAAGGATTTCAAAAAACCTTTTTTTCTAAGTTTCTACAGGAGTTCTAAGAGAAGAGAAGAGAGAAGACTTGAGAATTTCCAGAGAAGTTCTAAATTCTTGAAGAAAACTTGTTAATTCTTCACTACAGGTATGTAAAGGCTACCCAAACATGAAGTCATTCTTCCATGTGCCCCAATGTATAAATTAGATTGGTAGTTGATAGATGATAGGTTATGGGTTGAGATTTTTAAAGAATTTCTTGATATTTATTTTTTAATTCTTATATATTATCTTAAATTGATGATCATCACACCTTAAATTACTGTTTACATGTATTATTGACTGATTATATGTTCATTCTATACAATTTTCTTGTTAAAGATAATAATAATAAACTTAGGGTGATGTCTAGAGCCTTGACTGATTATGGATATGTTGATTGTTGTAGTCTGAGTCTTGAGATGAGTATTGTGATAGCTGAAGTAGATGAAGTTAGTATTGTTGATGTTAATGAGAATGAGATAGAGTTGAATGTAAGGATTTAAATCCCTGAATTGATAGAATGATAGCTGAGAGAAGGACCTTGCCTGAGAGGGGGGTTGGTTGTATCACAGTCTGACCTTGATAGACTTATGAACTTATTTACTTTTTTGGGAGGAGTATTAGCACTAAAATGGATAAGAGTGAGTCTCACTCGCACTTATTAACTACGTGGTCAGCGTAGGAGAGGATTGGACCGTGAGAGCAGATGTTTCCTTTTGTCCCCCAGAGGACTTGACAGACTTCTTTGTGTCACGATCCAAACCTAGGACCTAGGTGTGACACGGAGAATGAGAACCTGAAACAAGACTCTTAAATCATAATTGTACATTATAGTTTTAAATGGTAAATGGTAAATAGATGACAATGAAATATGGGGAGTGGGACTAAGGGACAACTTGTAACCATAAGCGGAAGAATAAGTTAAATAGTTTAAAACATACCAAGTGTAGCAATAGTCCAGACACACCTTTAAATAATGACAATAAACAGAGCCAAGGATAAAGGTCTAGGCTCCTTAATACTAAGTCAAAATGAAAATAAATCAAATATTTGAATAACAAAGGTAAAGCTTGAAGATAAGAGTTCTGTTCCCGATGAATGGGAACTCTCCAAAACTTAATGTCTTCACGAGCAATCTAGCCACGTGGAGGAGGATGAGGTAGATCGCCTGTCCCTACATTATTATAGCATGTAGGCAAAAATGCAGTTAGTACTTTGGATTGAACTAAGTATGCGGGTATGCAATGCAACAAGTAAATATAATTACAAAGAATACTTACCCAATATGACAAACTTCAAGCTTAAACAATATATTCAGTTCCAAAGTAAAGAGTAAAGTAATGCCATGAAAATGCATAGAGAAGCACATAAGAAAATAAGTGTGGGAATAAGACCATAACCAACAAAACCATATAAGCTATAATATGGAATATAGATGTCATACTCCACACCAGCTAAAGAGTAAGTGTAAGTGTGGGAATAAGACCATAACCGACAAAACTATATGAGCTATAATATGGAATACCGATGTCATACTCCACACCGGGCAAAGAGTGAGTCAACTTTTCAGGGTATAACTCTAGAAACGGAAATACTAAATGGATCCACTAGTCAGAAAGCCTAAAAAGGTATAATTAAAATATCCTACGGTGGCACGTAGTTATGAGATTAGAAGTTTTATATAAGACCCCTTAGGTGGAGTCCCACTCCTAACTCATTCGGTGCTAAGTCAACATCCCATGGAAACGGGCAATGCATATTATAGAAATAATCAAAACTTAATTTAGTTCGAAAAGTCATAACTGGTAAAATAAATTATATTCAAACTTGCACTTAGAATAGCTCCTTAATAAAGATTCAATATGAAACTGAATGGGTCTTAAGTCACCCAATATCATTTCATACTTGTATTTACATATAGA